>JBBPBX010017329.1:26608-46993 GCA_038048925.1 Garcialebias charrua
GTTTCGGGGTTTGCGCTTTCCCCTCTCAGGAGCCATGGCTGAGAAGAGTCGAGCTGGTTAGCCAAGCTAACGTTGTCTGAAGACATCTCCTTCGTCGCTTCGCTTTTGCTGGCTAGCCTGCTACTCGTTAGCAGGGTAGCGGTGTGACGCAGTTAGCGCCACCGAGCGAAGCAGCTGCGAAGAGAGAAGTAAAACTTTTTAGGTTAAATGAAAGGCGCTTTTCCAGCTTTCGCTAGCTCAGCAATACGCAGGAAACTACTCTGTACGCTCAGCGTAGGGAGCGAGCTCACCTCTGGTCGAGCAAAGTCAATACAGAGAAGTCCCACGAAGTTCAGGTTTAAGCGAGGTGAAGGGCAAAAAGAGAAAGATGGATGGGCGCAGCCGTCTTTGTACCCAGAGGGCGGGGCCTCTGTGATGACGCTGACGCCCACTGCCGTAAAGGCGTGATTGTATTACTTCAGGTAATCGCACGGGGCGCAATTCCCATAGTCATATGTTGCACCGAGTGACTGACTGATAAGGGAACCTACATTAATATTTATAATAATAATAATAATAATAATAATGTATTTTCCTGTCATCTGCGTATGTTTCCCATACACAGACGAAATTCGTCTCTGCATTTAACCCAACCACCTACCAGGTGGTGCAGTGAGCAGCCATAGAAAGCGCCCGGGGAGCTGGAGAATTAGATGTGCACTCATAGACACCCCAAGGTGTGTAGTGGCCGGGACGCGAACCCGCGTCCTTCGGGTTCCAAGTCAAAAGCCCTGCCACTACACCATCTTTTACAGGAAACAGTCATGTTTCCATTTGGCTAACGTTTCATTTTTATTGTGCTGAAACAGTAACTGATAACTTGGTAACGGATGGGACAGCTGTGACAGCTGTGACTGAGTGGTTAGAGCAGTCGTCCTCCAATGTAGGAGTTGGGGGTTCGAATCCACCAGCAGTCACATACCAGAGTGTCCCCCCTGGGCAAGACACTGAACCCCTCTGATGTGTGTCCCATCAGTGTATGAATGTGATAAAGCTCTGATTAGTCTCTTTAGAATGATTTGTTCAATTAGTTTTGTATAGATCTAGTAGATGCTGTATGAATGGGTATGTGATTTTTATAAAGAGCTTTAAGTGTCTTGATAAGGGAGAAAGGTGCTGTATAAATGCAGTACATTTATAACTTACTGTGCTCATTTAACACATGGAACACCTGGAGAGCTGGTGCAAGGACAATTCATTCAACCTTTATTTCATTCAACCTTTATTTAGTCAGGTAAATCTTTTGAACCTCATGGGCTCATTTACGAAAGCGACCTGCTAAAACTAAAGAACAATGAACAGCAGTGATAGAATTTCATTAAACAATAAACAAACAAACAATAAACAATAGAAAACAAAAAGAGAGAAAAAAACAAAATATATATATTTTTTTTCTATTTTTTTTTTTTAACAAAGTATCAAAAAACTAGCAAAACATTATAAGGTAGACGTATAAAATCAAAGACAGGAACAAATCTGCATTGGTTTTTGCCAGGATTCCAACAGATTCTGAAAACCATTTAGAGAAGTCAAGGTCGAGAGCTTCAGATCTTTTTGTAAGATATTCCATGAAGCAGGAGCAGAGTAGGAGAAGGCCCTTTTTCCAAGTTCAGTCCTCACTGACGGAACACTGCAGGTAATCATGTCCTGAGAGCGCACGCTGTAGCTGCACTCACGCAAAGACATGTAGGAGGAGATGTATGAGGGCAGCAGACCAAGAAGTGATTTAAAGATGAAACCTTCACATCAATGTGAAGAAGACAAAGGAGATGATTGTGGACTTCAGAAGGAACAAACACACCCACACCCCACTGAACATAAGAGGATCTGCAGTGGAAGTGGTCTCCAGCTACAAGTACTTGGGTGTACACATGATAACCTCAGCTGGAGCAACAACACCACCAGCCTGATCAAGAAAGGTCATCAGAGACTCTACTTCCTCAGACGGCTGAGACGAGCTGGTCTGAGTAGCTCAGTCCTCACCTCCTTCTACAGGTGTGCAGTGGAGAGCATCCTGTGCTCCAGCATCAACGTGTGGCATGGAGGCTGCACAGCTGCAGAAAGAAAAGCTCTGCAGAGAGTGGTGAAGGCTGCACAGAAGATGTTGGAGTCAGTCTCCCCACCATCACAGACATCTACACCTCCAGATGCAGGAAGAGAGCCACCTGCATCATGAAGGACCACACTCACCCAGCACTAGGGATGGGAACCGAGAACCGGTTCTGTTAGAGAACCGGTTCTTAAAAGTCCAATTCCATGGAATTGTAGGATGCTTGTCTTAACGATTCAGCTTATCGGTTCTGCAGACTCCTGGTGGTGACGTGTTTAAGCGCTGACATCACAGACATGCGCCGCGCCCGAGTGGTGGTGGCGTGGTGGTGTCTAAATAAATATTTCTTAGCTGACTTCATAGCAGACGTCCTTCTGAGCTTAACGAAATGTTCAAATCAGCTGGATTTAAAAAAAAAAGTTCGCGGAATTTTAGGCAGGCGCCAGGCGGGTCAAACCGGACGCTTTCTTTCTTTAAATTTAGCTAAATAAACGCTTAAAAAATATATTTCTTAGCTGACTTAATAGTAGACGTACTCTTGAGTTTAACGAAATGTTCAAATAAGCTGGATTTAAAAAAAAAGTTCGCTGATTTTTATGCAGGCGCCAGGCGGGTCAAACCGGACGCTTTGTTTCTTTAAATTTAGCTAAATAAACGCTTAAAAATATATTTCTTACCTCACTATAGCAGACGGGCTCCTGAGCTGAACCAAATGTGAAATCAGCTGGATTTAAAAATCCGCGGTGTGGTTTATGAGTGGTATAAACTTCTGGAAGTGGTCCCTCTTCCTCTTCACTCTCTGAGTCCTCTGCTGGCTGCTGCCTACAGCGCCTCTAAAGCGGCCGAAACTGGTACTGCACCATTTTCGCCAAAAATGAAAAACGAAGAATCAGAGCGAAAAATGAGTCTAAAAATATGGGAAAAAATCCATAAATAAATTCTTTATGAACACAAATGGTTTACTATATTTTATTACCCAAATGAGAATTGATAACAGAATTGATAAGGAATCGAATCGATAAATGACATCGATAAAGGCATCGATATTGATAATTTCTTATCAATTCCCATCCCTACCCAGCACATACACACTTTTTGCCCTGCTCCCCTCAGGAAGGAGGTTGAGGAGCATTAAGTGTAGAACCACTAGACTGAGGAACAGCTTCTACCCTGAGGCTGTTAGACTCATGAATAAATAACCAGAATAATCACTGTGAAATATCACATCATGTTGCTGCTGATCTGTTTCATGTTGCTGCTGATCTGTTTCATGTTGCTGCTGATCTGTTTCATGTTGCTGCTGATCTGTTTCATGTTGCTGCTGATCTGTTTCATGTTGCTGCTGATCTGTTTCATGTTGCTGCTGATCTGTTTCATGTTGCTGCTGATCTGTTTCATGTTGCTGCTGATCTGTTTCATGTTGCTGCTGATCTGTTTCATGTTGCTGCTGATCTGTTTCATGTTGCTGCTGATCTGTTTCATGTTGCTGCTGATCTGTTTCATGTTGCTGCTGATCTGTTTCATGTTGCTGCTGATCTGTTTCATGTTGCTGCTGATCTGTTTCATGTTGCTGCTGATCTGTTTCATGTTGCTGCTGATCTGTTTCATGTTGCTGCTGATCTGTTTCATGTTGCTGCTGATCTGTTTCATGTTGCTGCTGATCTGTTTCATGTTGCTGCTGATCTGTTTCATGTTGCTGCTGATCTGTTTCATGTTGCTGCTGATCTGTTTCATGTTGCTGCTGATCTGTTTCATGTTGCTGCTGATCTGTTTCATGTTGCTGCTGATCTGTTTCATGTTGCTGCTGATCTGTTTCATGTTGCTGCTGATCTGTTTCATGTTGCTGCTGATCTGTTTCATGTTGCTGCTGATCTGTTTCATGTTGCTGCTGATCTGTTTCATGTTGCTGCTGATCTGTTTCATGTTGCTGCTGATCTGTTTCATGTTGCTGCTGATCTGTTTCATGTTGCTGCTGATCTGTTTCATGTTGCTGCTGATCTGTTTCATGTTGCTGCTGATCTGTTTCATGTTGCTGCTGATCTGTTTCATGTTGCTGCTGATCTGTTTCATGTTGCTGCTGATCTGTTTCATGTTGCTGCTGATCTGTTTCATGTTGCTGCTGATCTGTTTCATGTTGCTGCTGATCTGTTTCATGTTGCTGCTGATCTGTTTCATGTTGCTGCTGATCTGTTTCATGTTGCTGCTGATCTGTTTCATGTTGCTGCTGATCTGTTTCATGTTGCTGCTGATCTGTTTCATGTTGCTGCTGATCTGTTTCATGTTGCTGCTGATCTGTTTCATGTTGCTGCTGATCTGTTTCATGTTGCTGCTGATCTGTTTCATGTTGCTGCTGATCTGTTTCATGTTGCTGCTGATCTGTTTCATGTTGCTGCTGATCTGTTTCATGTTGCTGCTGATCTGTTTCATGTTGCTGCTGATCTGTTTCATGTTGCTGCTGATCTGTTTCATGTTGCTGCTGATCTGTTTCATGTTGCTGCTGATCTGTTTCATGTTGCTGCTGATCTGTTTCATGTTGCTGCTGATCTGTTTCATGTTGCTGCTGATCTGTTTCATGTTGCTGCTGATCTGTTTCATGTTGCTGCTGATCTGTTTCATGTTGCTGCTGATCTGTTTCATGTTGCTGCTGATCTGTTTCATGTTGCTGCTGATCTGTTTCATGTTGCTGCTGATCTGTTTCATGTTGCTGCTGATCTGTTTCATGTTGCTGCTGATCTGTTTCATGTTGCTGCTGATCTGTTTCATGTTGCTGCTGATCTGTTTCATGTTGCTGCTGATCTGTTTCATGTTGCTGCTGATCTGTTTCATGTTGCTGCTGATCTGTTTCATGTTGCTGCTGATCTGTTTCATGTTGCTGCTGATCTGTTTCATGTTGCTGCTGATCTGTTTCATGTTGCTGCTGATCTGTTTCATGTTGCTGCTGATCTGTTTCATGTTGCTGCTGATCTGTTTCATGTTGCTGCTGATCTGTTTCATGTTGCTGCTGATCTGTTTCATGTTGCTGCTGATCTGTTTCATGTTGCTGCTGATCTGTTTCATGTTGCTGCTGATCTGTTTCATGTTGCTGCTGATCTGTTTCATGTTGCTGCTGATCTGTTTCATGTTGCTGCTGATCTGTTTCATGTTGCTGCTGATCTGTTTCATGTTGCTGCTGATCTGTTTCATGTTGCTGCTGATCTGTTTCATGTTGCTGCTGATCTGTTTCATGTTGCTGCTGATCTGTTTCATGTTGCTGCTGATCTGTTTCATGTTGCTGCTGATCTGTTTCATGTTGCTGCTGATCTGTTTCATGTTGCTGCTGATCTGTTTCATGTTGCTGCTGATCTGTTTCATGTTGCTGCTGATCTGTTTCATGTTGCTGCTGATCTGTTTCATGTTGCTGCTGATCTGTTTCATGTTGCTGCTGATCTGTTTCATGCTGCTGTGTTCATTCGTGCCCATCTGCTCATACAGACTCGTGTTCGTGCTGCTGTATGGAGTGATGTTTTTCTATTACATTAGTGCTTAGTGTTTTTTTTAGTTGATGTTTTTCTTAGTTCATATCCTAGATGTTATTACTGTTTTTCTCTTACATTTTATTGTTGGATGTAACTGGGACCCTGTGTACATAATCTAGTTTCATCACATGTACCACATGTGGTGCAAATGATAATTAAGATTATCTGACTGACTCCGACTCTGACATCGCTTTAAGCTCCTCCCCCTGACTCCACCATAGCCTCATTGACTCACTGTACAGTGGGTCAGTCACTGGATGATCACGGTAATTCAACAAAACTTAATACACATATTTCATCACTACGGAGACTGTTTTCATCACAACAGTGCCAAGGTCACAAATCAAGGTCAACTGTTGTTCAAGGTCTTTGTCATTGTTATAGATTGCTGTATCATAGTTTGTCGGCAGGTGCACAATGAGCCGTACGAGATACTCTAGTTGTTTCTGTAAACTGTCCAGATGAGTTTTTAAAGATGAGAAAAATATTAATCTGAACGTTTTCATCTCCCCAACTTCAAGGTCAAAGGACATACAAGGTCGTTGCTTGTCTTGGTCATAACTCCTGGTCAGCTCACGATGATTCAACAAAACGTGATTCAGATGTGTACCACCGTGTGCTTTTGTTGAGAGGTGTGTTCATATTTGACACACACATTGCTGTTCAGCAGCAGGGAACAAAACGGTCGTGCTGCGAGTTTCTGTTTTCATAAGCAGCTGCAACTGAGCACATGTTCAAAAACACGTTCTGTAACTTCCTGAAAAGGATTTTTAATTCAGTCAAATGTTTTGAAACTTAAAACTTTATTGCTACTAATGAAGCAGAATAAATACACAATTTCCTGCTTCGACTGGTAGAGCAAACTGATCATTCAGATGTAAGCAGCTACGCCTGTGCTGCTTGTGTTCAGCAGAAGAAGCTGCTGAATGTTGTGACAGGTTCAGCAGAAGAAGCTGCTGAAAGTCATGACAGGTTCAGCAGAAGAAGCTGCTGAACGTCGTGACGGGTTCAGAAGAAGAAGCTGCTGAAAGTCATGACAGGTTCAGAAGAAGAAGCTGCTGAAAGTCATGACAGGTTAAGCAGAAGAAGCTGCTGAACGTCGTGACAGGTTCAGAAGAAGAAGCTGAACGTCGTGACAGGTTCAGCAGAAGAAGCTGCTGAAAGTCGTGACAGGTTCAGCAGAAGAAGCTGCTGAAAGTCGTGACAGGTTCAGCAGAAGAAGCTGCTGAAAGTCGTGACAGGTTCAGCAGAAGAAGCTGCTGAAAGTCGTGACAGGTTCAGCAGAAGAAGCTGCTGAAAGTCGTGACAGGTTCAGCAGAAGAAGCTGCTGAAAGTCGTGACAGGTTCAGCAGAAGAAGCTGCTGAAAGTCGTGACAGGTTCAGCAGAAGAAGCTGCTGAAAGTCGTGACAGGTTCAGCAGAAGAAGCTGCTGAAAGTCGTGACAGGTTCAGCAGAAGAAGCTGCTGAAAGTCGTGACAGGTTCAGCAGAAGAAGCTGCTGAAAGTCGTGACAGGTTAAGCAGAAGAAGCTGCTGAAAGTCGTGACGGGTTCAGCAGAAGAAGCTGCTGAAAGTCGTGACAGGTTAAGTAGAAGAAACTGCTGAAAATTGTGATGGGTTAAGCAGAAGAAGCTGCTGAAAGTCATGACAGGTTCAGCATAAGAAGCTGCTGAAAGTTGTGACAGGTTAAGCAGAAGAAGCTGCTGAAATTCGTGTCAGGTTCAGCAGAAGATGCTGCTGAAAGTCGTGACAGGTTCAACAGAAGAAGCTGCTGAAAGTCATGACAAGCTCAGCAGAAGATGCTGCTGAAAGTCATGACAGGTTCAGCATGAGAAGCTGCTGAAAGTCATGACAGGTTCAACAGAAGAAGATGCTGAAAATCGTGACAGGTTCAACAGAAGAAGCTGCTGAAAGTCGTGACAGGTTCAGCATAAGAAGATGCTGAAATTCGTGACAGGTTAAGCAGAAGAAGCTGCTGAAATTCGTGACAGGTTCAGCAGAAGATGCTGCTGAAAATCGTGACAGGTTCAACAGAAGAAGCTGCTGAAAGTCATGACAGGTTCAGCATAAGAAGCTGCTGAAAGTCATGACAGGTTCAACAGAAGAAGCTGCTGAAAGTCATGACAGGCTCAGCAGAAGATGCTGCTGAAAATCGTGACAGGTTCAGCATAAGAAGCTGCTGAAAGTCGTGACGGGTTCAGCATAAGAAGCTGCTGAAAGTCGTGACAGGTTAAGCAGAAGAAGCTGCTGAACGTCGTGACGTGTTCAGCAGAAGAAGCTGCTGAAAGTCGTGACAGGTTAAGCAGAAGAAGCTTCTGAAAGTCGTGACGAGTTCAGCAGAAGAAGCTGCTGAAAGTCGTGACAGGTTAAGCAGAAGAAACTGCTGAAAGTCATGACAGGTTCAGCATAAAAAACTGCTGAAAGTCGTGATAGGTTAAGCAGAAGAAGCTGCTGAAATTTGTGACAGGTTCAGCAGAAGATGCTGCTGAAAGTCATGATGGGTTCAGCAGAAGAAGCTGCTGAAAGTCATGACAGGCTCAGCAGAAGATGCTGCTGAAAATCGTGACAGGTTCAACAGAAGAAGCTGCTGAAAGTCATGACAGGCTCAGCAGAAGATGCTGCTGAAAGTCGTGAAGGGTTCAGCATAAGAAGCTGCTGAAAGTCGTGACAGGTTCAGCAGAAGAAGCTGCTGAAAGTCATGACAGGTTCAGCAGAAGAAGCTGCTGAAAGTCGTGACAGGTTCAGCAGAAGAAGCTGCTGAATATCGTGACAGGTTCAGCAGAAGAAGCTGCTGAAAGTCGTGACAGGTTCAGCAGAAGAAGCTGCTGAAAGTCGTGACAGGTTCAGCAGAAGAAGCTGCTGAAAGTCGTGACAGGTTCAGCAGAAGAAGTTGCTGAAAGTCGTGACAGGTTCAGCAGAAGAAGCTGCTGAAAGTCGTGACAGGTTCAGCAGAAGAAGCTGCTGAAAGTCGTGAAAGGTTCAGCATAAGAAGCTGCTGAAAGTCGTGACAGGTTCAGCAGAAGAAGCTGCTGAAAGTCATGACAGGTTCAGCAGAAGAAGCTGCTGAAAGTCGTGACAGGTTCAGCAGAAGAAGCTGCTGAATATCGTGACAGGTTCAGCATAAGAAGCTGCTGAAAGTCGTGACAGGTTCAGCAGAAGAAGCTGCTGAAAGTCGTGACAGGTTCAGCAGGAGAAGTTGCTGAAAGTCGTGACAGGTTCAGCAGAAGAAGCTGCTGAAAGTCGTGACAGGTTCAGCAGGAGAAGTTGCTGAAAGTCGTGACAGGTTCAGCAGAAGAAGCTGCTGAAAGTCGTGACAGGTTCAGCAGAAGAAGCTGCTGAAAGTCGTGACAGGTTCAGCAGAAGAAGCTGCTGAAAGTCATGAAAGGTTCAGCAGAAGAAGCTGCTGAAAGTCGTGACAGGTTCAGCAGAAGAAGCTGCTGAAAGTCATGACAGGTTCAGCAGAAGAAGCTGCTGAAAGTCGTGACAGGTTCAGCAGAAGAAGCTGCTGAATATCGTGACAGGTTCAGCATAAGAAGCTGCTGAAAGTCGTGACAGGTTCAGCAGAAGAAGCTGCTGAAAGTCGTGACAGGTTCAGCAGAAGAAGCTGCTGAAAGTCGTGAAAGGTTCAGCATAAGAAGCTGCTGAAAGTCGTGACAGGTTCAGCAGAAGAAGCTGCTGAAAGTCATGACAGGTTCAGCAGAAGAAGCTGCTGAAAGTCGTGACAGGTTCAGCAGAAGAAGCTGCTGAAAGTCGTGACAGGTTCAGCAGAAGAAGCTGCTGAAAGTCGTGACAGGTTCAGCAGAAGAAGCTGCTGAAAGTCGTGACAGGTTCAGCAGGAGAAGTTGCTGAAAGTCGTGACAGGTTCAGCAGAAGAAGCTGCTGAAAGTCGTGACAGGTTCAGCAGAGAAGTTGCTGAAAGTCGTGACAGGTTCAGCAGAAGAAGCTGCTGAAAGTCGTGACAGGTTCAGCAGAAGAAGCTGCTGAAAGTCGTGACAGGTTCAGCAGAAGAAGCTGCTGAAAGTCATGAAAGGTTCAGCAGAAGAAGCTGCTGAAAGTCGTGACAGGTTCAGCAGAAGAAGCTGCTGAAAGTCATGACAGGTTCAGCAGAAGAAGCTGCTGAAAGTCGTGACAGGTTCAGCAGAAGAAGCTGCTGAATATCGTGACAGGTTCAGCATAAGAAGCTGCTGAAAGTCGTGACAGGTTCAGCAGAAGAAGCTGCTGAAAGTCGTGACAGGTTCAGCAGAAGAAGCTGCTGAAAGTCGTGACAGGTTCAGCAGAAGAAGCTGCTGAAAGTCGTGACAGGTTCAGCAGAAGAAGCTGCTGAAAGTCGTGACAGGTTCAGCAGAAGAAGCTGCTGAAAGTCGTGAAAGGTTCAGCATAAGAAGCTGCTGAAAGTCGTGACAGGTTCAGCAGAAGAAGCTGCTGAAAGTCATGACAGGTTCAGCAGAAGAAGCTGCTGAAAGTCATGACAGGTTCAACAGAAGAAGATGCTGAAAATCGTGACAGGTTCAACAGAAGAAGCTGCTGAAAGTCGTGACAGGTTCAACAGAAGAAGATGCTGAAAGTCATGACAAGCTAAGCAGAAGAAGCTGCTGAAAGTCATGACAGGTTCAGCAGAAGAAGCTGCTGAAAATCATGACAGGTTCAACAGAAGAAGATGCTGAAAATCATGACAGGTTCAACAGAAGAAGCTGCTGAAAGTCATGACAGGTTCAACAGAAGAAGATGCTGAAAGTCATGACAGGCTAAGCAGAAGAAGCTGCTGAAAATCGTGACAGGTTCAGCAGAAGAAGCTGCTGAAAATCGTGACAGGTTCAACAGAAGAAGCTGCTGAAAGTCATGACAGGTTAAGCAGAAGAAGCTGCTGAAAGTCATGACAGGTTCAACAGAAGAAGCTGCTGAAAGTCATGACAGGCTAAGCAGAAGAAGCTGCTGAAAATCGTGACAAGTTCAGCAGAAGAAGCTGCTGAAAGTCGTGACAGGTTAAGCAGAAGAAACTGCTGAAAGTCATGACAGGTTAAGCAGAAAAAACTGCTGAAAGTCGTGACAGGTTAAGCAGAAGAAGCTGCTGAAAGTCGTGACAGGTTAAGCAGAAGAAGCTGCTGAAAGTCATGACGAGTTCAGCAGAAGAAGCTGCTGAAAGTCATGACAGGCTAAGCAGAAGAAACTGCTGAAAATCATGACAGGTTCAACAGAAAAAACTGCTGAAAGTCATGACAGGCTAAGCAGAAGAAGCTGCTGAAAGTCGTGAAAGGTTCAGCAGAAGAAGCTGCTGAAAGTCATGACAGGTTCAGCAGAAGAAGCTGCTGAAAGTCATGACAGGCTCAGCAGAAGAAGCTGCTGAAAATCGTGACAGGTTCAACAGAAGAAGCTGCTGAAAGTCATGACAGGCTCAGCAGAAGAAGCTGCTGAAAGTCGTGAAAGGTTCAGCAGAAGAAGCTGCTGAAAGTCGTGACAGGTTCAGCAGAAGAAGCTGCTGAAAGTCATGACAGGTTCAGCAGAAGAAGCTGCTGAAAGTCGTGACAGGTTCAGCAGAAGAAGCTGCTGAAAATCGTGACAGGTTCAGCAGAAGAAGCTGCTGAAAGTCGTGAAAGGTTCAGCAGAAGAAGCTGCTGAAAGTCGTGACAGGTTCAGCAGAAGAAGCTGCTGAAAGTCATGACAGGTTCAGCAGAAGAAGCTGCTGAAAGTCGTGACAGGTTCAGCAGAAGAAGCTGCTGAAAATCATGACAGGTTCAGCAGAAGAAGCTGCTGAAAGTCGTGACAGGTTCAGCAGAAGAAGCTGCTGAAAGTCATGACAGGTTCAGCAGAAGAAGCTGCTGAAAGTCGTGACAGGTTCAGCAGAAGAAGCTGCTGAAAATCGTGACAGGTTCAGCAGAAGAAGCTGCTGAAAGTCGTGACAGGTTCAGCAGAAGAAGCTGCTGAAAGTCGTGACAGGTTCAGCAGAAGAAGCTGCTGAAAGTCGTGACAGGTTCAGCAGAAGAAGCTGCTGAAAGTCGTGACAGGTTCAGCAGAAGAAGCTGCTGAAAGTCGTGACAGGTTCAGCAGAAGAAGCTGCTGAAAGTCGTGACAGGTTCAGCAGAAGAAGCTGCTGAAAGTCGTGACAGGTTCAGCAGAAGAAGCTGCTGAAAGTCATGAAAGGTTCAGCAGAAGAAGCTGCTGAAAGTCGTGACAGGTTCAGCAGAAGAAGCTGCTGAAAGTCATGACAGGTTCAGCAGAAGAAGCTGCTGAAAGTCGTGACAGGTTCAGCAGAAGAAGCTGCTGAAAGTCGTGAAAGGTTCAGCATAAGAAGCTGCTGAAAGTCGTGACAGGTTCAGCAGAAGAAGCTGCTGAAAGTCATGACAGGTTCAGCAGAAGAAGCTGCTGAAAGTCGTGAAAGGTTCAGCAGAAGAAGCTGCTGAAAGTCGTGACAGGTTCAGCAGAAGAAGCTGCTGAAAGTCATGACAGGTTCAGCAGAAGAAGCTGCTGAAAGTCGTGACAGGTTCAGCAGAAGAAGCTGCTGAAAGTCGTGACAGGTTCAGCAGAAGAAGCTGCTGAAAGTCGTGACAGGTTCAGCAGAAGAAGCTGCTGAAAGTCGTGACAGGTTCAGCAGGAGAAGCTGCTGAAAGTCGTGACAGGTTCAGCAGAAGAAGCTGCTGAAAGTCGTGACAGGTTCAGCAGGAGAAGCTGCTGAAAGTCGTGACAGGTTCAGCAGAAGAAGCTGCTGAAAGTCGTGACAGGTTCAGCAGAAGAAGCTGCTGAAAGTCGTGACAGGTTCAGCAGAAGAAGCTGCTGAAAGTCATGAAAGGTTCAGCAGAAGAAGCTGCTGAAAGTCGTGACAGGTTCAGCAGAAGAAGCTGCTGAAAGTCATGACAGGTTCAGCAGAAGAAGCTGCTGAAAGTCGTGACAGGTTCAGCAGAAGAAGCTGCTGAAAGTCGTGACAGGTTCAGCAGAAGAAGCTGCTGAAAGTCGTGACAGGTTCAGCAGAAGAAGCTGCTGAAAGTCGTGACAGGTTCAGCAGAAGAAGCTGCTGAAAGTCGTGACAGGTTCAGCAGAAGAAGCTGCTGAAAGTCGTGACAGGTTCAGCAGAAGAAGCTGCTGAAAGTCGTGACAGGTTCAGCAGAAGAAGCTGCTGAAAGTCGTGACAGGTTCAGCAGAAGAAGCTGCTGAAAGTCGTGACAGGTTCAGCAGAAGAAGCTGCTGAAAGTCGTGACAGGTTCAGCAGAAGAAGCTGCTGAAAGTCGTGACAGGTTCAGCAGAAGAAGCTGCTGAAAGTCGTGACAGGTTCAGCATAAGAAGCTGCTGAAAGTCGTGACAGGTTCAGCAGAAGAAGCTGCTGAAAGTCGTGACAGGTTCAGCAGGAGAAGTTGCTGAAAGTCGTGACAGGTTCAGCAGAAGAAGCTGCTGAAAGTCGTGACAGGTTCAGCAGGAGAAGTTGCTGAAAGTCGTGACAGGTTCAGCAGAAGAAGCTGCTGAAAGTCGTGACAGGTTCAGCAGAAGAAGCTGCTGAAAGTCGTGACAGGTTCAGCAGAAGAAGCTGCTGAAAGTCATGACAGGTTCAGCAGAAGAAGCTGCTGAAAGTCGTGACAGGTTCAGCAGAAGAAGCTGCTGAAAGTCATGACAGGTTCAGCAGAAGAAGCTGCTGAAAGTCGTGACAGGTTCAGCAGAAGAAGCTGCTGAAAATCGTGACAGGTTCAGCATAAGAAGCTGCTGAAAGTCGTGACAGGTTCAGCAGAAGAAGCTGCTGAAAGTCGTGACAGGTTCAGCAGAAGAAGCTGCTGAAAGTCGTGAAAGGTTCAGCAGAAGAAGCTGCTGAAAGTCGTGACAGGTTCAGCAGAAGAAGCTGCTGAAAGTCATGACAGGTTCAGCAGAAGAAGCTGCTGAAAGTCGTGACAGGTTCAGCAGAAGAAGCTGCTGAATATCGTGACAGGTTCAGCATAAGAAGCTGCTGAAAGTCGTGACAGGTTCAGCAGAAGAAGCTGCTGAAAGTCGTGACAGGTTCAGCAGGAGAAGTTGCTGAAAGTCGTGACAGGTTCAGCAGAAGAAGCTGCTGAAAGTCGTGACAGGTTCAGCAGGAGAAGCTGCTGAAAGTCGTGACAGGTTCAGCAGAAGAAGCTGCTGAAAGTCGTGACAGGTTCAGCAGAAGAAGCTGCTGAAAGTCGTGACAGGTTCAGCAGAAGAAGCTGCTGAAAGTCATGACAGGTTCAGCAGAAGAAGCTGCTGAAAGTCGTGACAGGTTCAGCAGAAGAAGCTGCTGAAAGTCGTGACAGGTTCAGCAGAAGAAGCTGCTGAAAGTCGTGACAGGTTCAGCAGAAGAAGCTGCTGAATATCGTGACAGGTTCAGCATAAGAAGCTGCTGAAAGTCGTGACAGGTTCAGCAGAAGAAGCTGCTGAAAGTCGTGACAGGTTCAGCAGAAGAAGCTGCTGAAAGTCGTGACAGGTTCAGCAGGAGAAGTTGCTGAAAGTCGTGACAGGTTCAGCAGAAGAAGCTGCTGAAAGTCGTGACAGGTTCAGCAGAAGAAGCTGCTGAAAGTCGTGACAGGTTCAGCAGAAGAAGCTGCTGAAAGTCGTGACAGGTTCAGCAGAAGAAGCTGCTGAAAGTCGTGACAGGTTCAGCAGAAGAAGCTGCTGAAAGTCGTGACAGGTTCAGCAGAAGAAGCTGCTGAAAGTCGTGACAGGTTCAGCAGAAGAAGCTGCTGAAAGTCGTGACAGGTTCAGCAGAAGAAGCTGCTGAAAGTCGTGACAGGTTCAGCAGAAGAAGCTGCTGAAAGTCGTGACAGGTTCAGCAGAAGAAGCTGCTGAAAGTCGTGACAGGTTCAGCAGGAGAAGTTGCTGAAAGTCGTGACAGGTTCAGCAGAAGAAGCTGCTGAAAGTCGTGACAGGTTCAGCAGGAGAAGTTGCTGAAAGTCGTGACAGGTTCAGCAGAAGAAGCTGCTGAAAGTCGTGACAGGTTCAGCAGAAGAAGCTGCTGAAAGTCGTGACAGGTTCAGCAGAAGAAGCTGCTGAAAGTCATGACAGGTTCAGCAGAAGAAGCTGCTGAAAGTCGTGACAGGTTCAGCAGAAGAAGCTGCTGAAAGTCATGACAGGTTCAGCAGAAGAAGCTGCTGAAAGTCGTGACAGGTTCAGCAGAAGAAGCTGCTGAATATCGTGACAGGTTCAGCATAAGAAGCTGCTGAAAGTCGTGACAGGTTCAGCAGAAGAAGCTGCTGAAAGTCGTGACAGGTTCAGCAGAAGAAGCTGCTGAAAGTCGTGAAAGGTTCAGCATAAGAAGCTGCTGAAAGTCGTGACAGGTTCAGCAGAAGAAGCTGCTGAAAGTCATGACAGGTTCAGCAGAAGAAGCTGCTGAAAGTCGTGACAGGTTCAGCAGAAGAAGCTGCTGAATATCGTGACAGGTTCAGCATAAGAAGCTGCTGAAAGTCGTGACAGGTTCAGCAGAAGAAGCTGCTGAAAGTCGTGACAGGTTCAGCAGGAGAAGTTGCTGAAAGTCGTGACAGGTTCAGCAGAAGAAGCTGCTGAAAGTCGTGACAGGTTCAGCAGGAGAAGTTGCTGAAAGTCGTGACAGGTTCAGCAGAAGAAGCTGCTGAAAGTCGTGACAGGTTCAGCAGAAGAAGCTGCTGAAAGTCGTGACAGGTTCAGCAGAAGAAGCTGCTGAAAGTCATGAAAGGTTCAGCAGAAGAAGCTGCTGAAAGTCGTGACAGGTTCAGCAGAAGAAGCTGCTGAAAGTCATGACAGGTTCAGCAGAAGAAGCTGCTGAAAGTCGTGACAGGTTCAGCAGAAGAAGCTGCTGAATATCGTGACAGGTTCAGCATAAGAAGCTGCTGAAAGTCGTGACAGGTTCAGCAGAAGAAGCTGCTGAAAGTCGTGACAGGTTCAGCAGAAGAAGCTGCTGAAAGTCGTGACAGGTTCAGCAGAAGAAGCTGCTGAAAGTCGTGACAGGTTCAGCAGAAGAAGCTGCTGAAAGTCGTGACAGGTTCAGCAGAAGAAGCTGCTGAAAGTCGTGAAAGGTTCAGCATAAGAAGCTGCTGAAAGTCGTGACAGGTTCAGCAGAAGAAGCTGCTGAAAGTCATGACAGGTTCAGCAGAAGAAGCTGCTGAAAGTCGTGACAGGTTCAGCAGAAGAAGCTGCTGAATATCGTGACAGGTTCAGCATAAGAAGCTGCTGAAAGTCGTGACAGGTTCAGCAGAAGAAGCTGCTGAAAGTCGTGACAGGTTCAGCGGGAGAAGTTGCTGAAAGTCGTGACAGGTTCAGCAGAAGAAGCTGCTGAAAGTCGTGACAGGTTCAGCAGGAGAAGTTGCTGAAAGTCGTGACAGGTTCAGCAGAAGAAGCTGCTGAAAGTCGTGACAGGTTCAGCAGAAGAAGCTGCTGAAAGTCGTGACAGGTTCAGCAGAAGAAGCTGCTGAAAGTCATGAAAGGTTCAGCAGAAGAAGCTGCTGAAAGTCGTGACAGGTTCAGCAGAAGAAGCTGCTGAAAGTCATGACAGGTTCAGCAGAAGAAGCTGCTGAAAGTCGTGACAGGTTCAGCAGAAGAAGCTGCTGAATATCGTGACAGGTTCAGCATAAGAAGCTGCTGAAAGTCGTGACAGGTTCAGCAGAAGAAGCTGCTGAAAGTCGTGACAGGTTCAGCAGAAGAAGCTGCTGAAAGTCGTGAAAGGTTCAGCATAAGAAGCTGCTGAAAGTCGTGACAGGTTCAGCAGAAGAAGCTGCTGAAAGTCATGACAGGTTCAGCAGAAGAAGCTGCTGAAAGTCGTGACAGGTTCAGCAGAAGAAGCTGCTGAATATCGTGACAGGTTCAGCATAAGAAGCTGCTGAAAGTCGTGACAGGTTCAGCAGAAGAAGCTGCTGAAAGTCGTGACAGGTTCAGCAGGAGAAGTTGCTGAAAGTCGTGACAGGTTCAGCAGAAGAAGCTGCTGAAAGTCGTGACAGGTTCAGCAGGAGAAGTTGCTGAAAGTCGTGACAGGTTCAGCAGAAGAAGCTGCTGAAAGTCGTGACAGGTTCAGCAGAAGAAGCTGCTGAAAGTCGTGACAGGTTCAGCAGAAGAAGCTGCTGAAAGTCATGAAAGGTTCAGCAGAAGAAGCTGCTGAAAGTCGTGACAGGTTCAGCAGAAGAAGCTGCTGAAAGTCATGACAGGTTCAGCAGAAGAAGCTGCTGAAAGTCGTGACAGGTTCAGCAGAAGAAGCTGCTGAATATCGTGACAGGTTCAGCATAAGAAGCTGCTGAAAGTCGTGACAGGTTCAGCAGAAGAAGCTGCTGAAAGTCGTGACAGGTTCAGCAGAAGAAGCTGCTGAAAGTCGTGACAGGTTCAGCAGGAGAAGTTGCTGAAAGTCGTGACAGGTTCAGCAGAAGAAGCTGCTGAAAGTCGTGACAGGTTCAGCAGAAGAAGCTGCTGAAAGTCGTGAAAGGTTCAGCAGAAGAAGCTGCTGAAAGTCGTGACAGGTTCAGCAGAAGAAGCTGCTGAAAGTCGTGACAGGCCATGCTGCTTTTGCTTCATGGACATGTGGAGACTCAAACCATCCGTCTCTTCAGGTCAATAAGTTTAGAATAATTCTGACAACAGAATCTGAGTCACTTGTTGGGCTTTTAAAGGAAGAGAAATTCTTTAACATTTTAAAAGAAGAATTACACAAACATGCGTTGTAATAATACATGAGTCATCATTTCTTTTATTTTACAAACACTTTAAATAAACAGTGAATTTGATGTTTTGGATGTGAATGGGTTCAGTTTGCTTTAAGAAGAAATATGAAATTAAAAAAACAACTCGTATCTCACTAGCCTGGGACAGTCTGGGACAAATTGTCCACGGTGTTTGTGAGGGACTGTCCAACGTGTCCAGAAACGTTCACGCAGCTTCTCCGTGTCTGCGTGTTGAGTTACAGCTCCTCGAGCTCGAGTCGGTGGGATTTTGAACTTGGTCCAAAATGTTCTCTGAATGTGAGCAAACGTCACACGAGTCAGAATGTGTGAAACAACTTTAGGAAAGTTATGAAACTAAAATGCGACTGATGAGTGACAAAAAATGGACTCCACAGGAAAGATCCTGGTTCATTTTCAATAACGGCATGAGAACCAGCACCTCCAAATGTGAGGCCATGGTCCTCAGTCAGAAAAGACTGGATTGTTCTGAGGTTCTGCCTCAAGTTGAATGACTCCAGCATCAAAAATCAACGCGTTGCTGACGGAAGTCTCAACAACAGGCTGGATATTTTTAGGCTGACCCTGGATTTACCTGTGGAGTTGTTGTTTTTTTAATTCCTGGTCAAAACATAAAAATCTCATCTCTTTTCATTTTGAATTCACAGTGATTTAATATGAATTTTCTATAAAATATTCATATGAATAGACTGCTGGCTTCAGAATATCACCTTTAAAAAAGTCACAGAAGAAGAAAACCTCCCAGGAGGTTCCTGCGCTTCAGCGTCATTGTTCATGTTTTATTGATGAGCTCCCAGCAGCAGCTTGAAGTGGATTAAATTAACCCACATATCTGTCCGTGTTGCTTCATGTACCGCCAAAAAAAAATCAAGCGGTTAAGCAATGCCCAGAAAAAAAAATTAAACCGTTCAATTGAAATTACAAGCCAAGGAGAAACTTGAGAAGTCAGACTCTGACTCCGCATTGAGACGTCACGTTGACAGATGTTCAGCAAACCGGTCATGACTGAAACGGGAAAGCATGAAAATAAGAAACGACAAGAGACCCGAGCATTTTCTCAGGCTTCCAGAGAAACCATGAATGAAAACTCCCAGCATGCAGTGGAGGAGCGGCTCGCTGCCTAAGTGGCCGGGCAGTCAGCTCTGGGAATATCAATAACCAGTTTCAATAACGTCTGTATCGACCTTCGCCTGCTGTCTGGGCTCCGGCTCCGTGGCCTTTTCCTTCATGGCTGGGGACCCGCTCGGAGAGGAGACGTGGTGAAAAATCGCTGAGGCGAAAAGCCGATCGACAACCCAAAGAGAACAAATCAATTTTCATCAGATGAGGGAGCGACTGGGAGGGAGATCAATCAGCCGAAGTCACACGGAGAAAAACAGTTTCTGCTGCTCCTGCGTCTCAGAACATCTCCATCTTTTTATCTCTCAGAAGGACAGAGTCCCCGCGTTTAATCATAACACTTACGGGAGACTTCTGGAACGGGATGAGCTCTATCAATAAACATGTGCTGCAATCCATAAACAACAAACAAACAAACAACAACACAATCGTTTATTAATCAAATCTCCATGTGTGCTGTGAAGACCACGACACAAATGGGTTTCTACTGTGCTTCCTCTACAAACAATGCCTGAAGTAACGAATGGAGCGTTCCTCTGAGGAATGCATATCACCCGCCAAATTACATTTAAAACTTAGCACTCAGAGTCTGTGTTTGGGATGACTCTCAGCTACTACCAACCCTCAATGGCTCAGTAACTTTAAACTGACTGAATTAAAGTGTAGTGATACACCATGGTCTCTGTAAACTCTCAGTGATACACCTTGTTTCACTGAACCTCTCGGTGAAAGACCTTTTCTTTAAACTCTCTTGAAACCACTCCTATTTCTTGGTTGCTAACCAGTGAACGGAGCGAATACTCTGATGTCAATCTTTCTATAAAAGCGCTCACTTCCTCAAACTGTTCAGTTCTACAGGAGACGCTGAAAAGTGATTTTTCTCCTAAAGCTGTATGAACGCTGGTCATTGAGTCAAAGACCACGTCAACAGCTAAGGATTTATGGCACGCTCGTTATAAGTCCGACCCGAGCTCAAAGCTCCAACTTTGAATGAATTTTCCTCTTGAGGAATATTTTATTCTGAAAATCAACCGGAACTACTGCCACTACTTTGGTTCGATTGACACGGACCTCAGAGAGACGCTGGAAGGGTAACCACGCTGAAGTCCAGCTCGGACGTAACTTGGACTAAGAACCTTTACGTCTAAAGGCTGCTTCCATCTCTTTCTGAAGCCGGGACCGTTGTCTTTGCAAGGTAAAGAGTTGTGATTGTTTACGAGCGGACCTGGGTCTAGCGGATGTCGCCCGGAGGGTGTGCTATTTTCTGGTTGAGCTTATTCCCCAGATAAACTTCCTCTTACCTTCCTCCTTTCACTTAAACTTATCTTGCCAGTAACATTAAGCTAGAGTCAGAGTCAAAGAGTCTTTATTGTCATTTGCACCGCATGTGGTACATGTGATGAAAACGAGATTATGTACACAGGGTCCCAGTTACATCCAACAACAAATGCAAGAGAAAAAAAGAAAAAGAACAGTAATAACATCTAGAATTAACTAAGAAAAACATCAACTAGTAATACACTAAGCCCTAATGTAGTGGAAAAACATCATTATAAACAGCAGCACGAACCTCCAGATAAAGTGCCTCCAGATGTAAGTAATATGTCATCTCATTACTTTATTCTGTTGTCCACAATTTAATCTGCTGACGTTTAATTTATAGGAATCTGATCAGTCAATCAGTGTACATGTTATGATGTAAATTTATGATTTGTTAATAAATTATTCAATTTCTATGATGGCTCAACTATAATTAACGTTTCATGTCACTTAGGGGCGGCCGTGGCGTAGTGGTAATGGCAGTCGTCCCCCAATCGGAAGGTTGGAGGTTCGAATCCCGGTTCCCCACACCATGTGTCGTTGTGTCCCTGGGCAAGACACTTAACCCCGAGTTGCTCCCGGTAGGACTGGAAAGCGCCTTGTATGGCAGTCTGCCGCTACCGGTGTATGAATGTGTGTATGAATGGGTGGATGGTTGGTATTGTAAAGCGCTTTGGGGCCCCTTGGAAAGCGCTATATAAATAAGCTCCATTTACC
>JBBPBX010017330.1:9104-46992 GCA_038048925.1 Garcialebias charrua
TGTATATATATACTGTATATTGTATATATATATATATGTATGTATATATATATACTGTATATATATACTGTATATTGTATATATATATATATATGTATGTATATATATTTTTTTTTCTTTTTTTTCTCACTGTGGCCATCTTGGATTTGTTGTGGCAACCCAATCACTGATAGTGACTTTTCTTATATCTAGATTCAGCCACACAATAAAATGAAAGTCGGATTATTTTTCAAATCATCCAACTAACAAGTACATGTTATTATGTGTTTACCTATATGGTGGCAGCCATCTTGGATTTTAACAAGGGAAGCCACTTTTCAAAAGGAAGCGTTCCACCTCCTAGATATAGCCACAAACCAAAATGGAAGTTGGAATCTCATTTAATTTTCAAGTTCTGCTCACAACTTGGACAGACAGAGGTTATTTTCAGTTCCCCCTCTTTGCTCTGCGATGGGGGGACAAAAAGAATCATGATCCATATTCGCCTGTTTTTGTCCCACTTTCATGCTGTAAACTGGTTTGGAGTTAGTTTGTTGTTGCTGTCAAAAGTCAACCAATAATAAGCAGACGCCGTCCCCTAAATCCAACATCCCAGACAGGACCACTAACAGAAAACATTTACTTTTCTCAGAACTCACCTGCCAGGTAAACATTTACAAAACAGCTAATTTATTTAAACTTAGACTCAAACAAGCATCAGCTCAGTGACAAAGACAAAAAAAAAAGGATTAGTTCAGCTTAGAGTCTAATCCTTTGCTGTGCGTATTTGATGCTGAACATCTGAAATCTCAAGAGAAAATTGTAAAAGAAAAAAGAAAACGCTTCTGGACACAGAGGGGTAGGAACGCCTGCGATGTAAACGTACTTCTTTATTCATCCTGATTCAGGGAGGTGTGCTGAAGTTCAATCAATAACACAAATCTTCATGTTTGCTTTTCTTTTCTTCCAACCTTCAAGCTGTGTGCAAACTGCAGGAGGAGCCAGGTAATTTCACGTCATCCCAGCTTGACTGAGCTTGAGACGGCCTATCCGTTAATGTTTCAACTGGGTCAGATTGAGCATTAAAAATGTCTCAGGCTCGCTCTTTACTGAAGCGCACAAAATCTGATGCAGTAGGCATTTACTGCAGAAAAAAAAACTTTTCAGTATTTATGTGTGTGTGTGTGGTTGGAAACTATTCTGGTCCTCTTGAGATGCAGTATTTGACATAATAATAACCACAGTCTGCATCTTTTACATATTTCTCTGCTTTTCAGAAGGCATTCAGATCTGTTTTTTATTCATAAGATGCCAAACCCAATTTCCCGCTCCCTCTGCTTTCATACACTGACGGATACCTGCTGTTCGGCTCAAACTGCAGAGAGAAAATGTAAATATTTGCTTCAGATTCTCACATTCGAAGATTTCATGTAGCAAATATTTCACCTATTCATAATTTTTGACCCTGCAAGGAATGTAAAATTCATTTTTACATCTGAGTGCCTTGCACATTTAGAGCTTTTAGCTTACTGTCACATTCTGTACTTTTTATTATTACCGTTTAGAGTTCGTATTTGTTTTGTCTGGTTCTTGATTTGTACCCTTCTATTCAGGTTTTGTACTCCTGTGTTTCTCTGTGCTACCAGCCACTTCTCCCAGTACAGCACTGCTTATACAGCCAGTCTATGCTCCTTAGTCTTGCCACGCCCACCTCACCTGTTCCCCATTCGCATTAGTCTCAGATGCAGCCACCTCCTTTATTAGCTTATTTGTGTCCCCTGTTGCGAGTCAAAGAAAGACAATTGGAAAAAAAATTAAAAATCATATCGGTGTGAGAGGATGGCTGTAAGGTGAGAAGGGAGGCCATCTATAAAAGGGAAAAAAAAAAAGAAAAAAGAAAGACAATTGGAAATACCCTTTGCCCAACCATCTGTACATGATTGGATCATGATAATTTGAAAATAAATGAGGTACTGACTTCCATTTTGTGTCTGCAGCTGTAGGAAAGGTCACAAAAAATAAAACAAGGATTTCCACCTCAAAATCCAAGATGGACACCACCATGAAAACAGGAGTCTCTCACTTATCGCGGGGGTTATGTTCCGGACACCCCCATGATAGGTGAAAATCTGAAGTGTAGGGACATTATATTTATTTTAGTATTGATATACCCTTCCCACACTTTGCAATGTTCTTAACAATGTTCTGAACTCTCTAAATGCTCTAAAAGAGCACAATGAAAGAGAGCAGATAGACTGAGCCCCCGGGGCTGGACTGGCCATCGAGAGCATCGGGACATTTCTCGGTGACCTGGCCTGCTCAGCCACTTTCTCTCTTTTTAAAAACGGATTCATTCTTATTTTTCCACCTAAGCATTTTCTCTGATATTCTACATTTGTTCTTCTGATCAGTTCATCCCTGCTCCCTACGCAGTAGTGATGGGGAAAGACAGACCCCCACCCTGTTCCCTCCTTTCTCTTTCTGAGGCTGTGACAGCAGAGCAGAGACACACAACAGGTTGCGGGTCCACCTGTTGTGTGTCTCTGCTCTGCTGTGACAGACAGAATCAGAAAGAGAAAGGAGGGTGCGGGGGGATGGGGTCTGTCTTTCTCCATCACCAATTATGTGTCGTGTATAATCTTACATCGAAAACCTGCGAAAGAGTGAGTCCACGAAAGTCAAACCACGAAGTATAAATGGACTATATGCAAACCAGTCACCTCTATCATCTGAGGAAACCATGCTTTCTAGTTTTTATATTGCTTAAAAGTAAAGTTTCCTCAAACACCGGTAATCAAGGTGGCTTAAGATTAACCTATAAGGGGGCTAGGCCACCATTGCCCACCCCCTGGCTCCTCCATTGCACCTGGTGATGAATAAAATTGCTCCCTCTATTTGCCAGGATCTGTTACTCTGCGTCGCCCCGGACAAGTAAAAAATAAAAATAATAACTACCTCTGTTCTTCAGTGAAACTCCTCCCCACTTGAATATCTTTCACCAAAAACATTCAGGTTCACCTGCATTCCCTGTTCAATTCCTGTGCAGAAAAAACACTCATCTTGAAAACTACAAACATTCACAAAAACAGCTAACAAAACAGCTAACAGCAGCTACATCCAGAGCAGGAGGCGGGCAATGACAGAGTCAGTCCGACCAGAGGAGGCTTTTTTCGGACAAATGAGCTAGAAACGGTCTGGAAGTGGCCCCCTAGCGGACAACAGGGGTACTGCACCATTTTTTGCCCAAAATGAAAAACGGCGATATCAGAGCCAAAAATGGGTCTAAAAATATGGGAAAAAATCCATAAATAACACGCTTCGACATATAACACGCAGGACACTCAAATGAGCAAAAAAACGGTGTGTTATACTCCGACGAATATGGTAGTCACTATATATACAGGGAGTCCTCGACTTACGGCAACTCGGACTTACAAACGGAATTACGAACAGTACAGTTGTACATTAAATACAGCACTGGTATGTGTTTTTAGGTGTTTTTAGATGAAACTGTGTTAGCTAACCGTTTGTAAACAAAGTTCTGTGCATGTTTATGAACCAGTATGTACGTTTGTGTTGAAAAATGGGTGTTTGGCGCAGCGCTAGCATACATTTTCTGACTCACAAACGAAAATCCGGACTTACGAACGCACGTGCTATGGGTTCCGACTTACGTCAAAATCTGGTTACGAACGGTCTTTAGGTCCAGAACTCGTTCGTAAGTCGAGGACCTCCCTGTATATATATTCAGTATATTGTTATTTCTTCAAGCTTGATGGATCAGTCTGCATTTTCGGCCTGAAACTACCTATACTTTTATTGGAGATTCTTTGTTAAAGTTATGTCCATAATAAGTACACAGTAGGATCTAAATGCATGTTTTTTAAAATATATATATAAATATCAGACCATTAAATTTGTCATACTTGTGAATGGAAATTAATTTTAAAAACTGCCAGGTGTGCACAAAACATGCCATCAAACTCAAAATCTCCATTTTCCTCCTGAAAATGGTATATTAGCTTCAACGGCTCCATTGAGAATGACGTCTCGTTTATGGGATTTGCAAATAAATAACGGTTTTATTTTATTTACATTTTCTACACCCTCAGCAGGGTCCTGGAGGGCGCGTGGGAGTTTGCCCAACCAGTTTACATGTGCTTTGTGGACTTGGAGAAGGCATTCGACCGCGTCCCTCGGGGGTTCTGTGGGGGGTACTCCGGGAGTATGGGGTACCAGGCCCATTGATATGGGCTGTTAGGTCCCTGTACGACCGGTGTCAGAGCTTGGTCCGCATTGCCGGCAGTAAGTCAGGCTCGTTTCCGGTGAGAGTTGGACTCCGCCAAGGTTGCCCTTTGTCACCGATTCTGTTCATAACTTTTATGGACAGAATTTCTAGGCGCAGCCAAGGTGTTGAGAGGATCCGTTTTGGTGGCCTTAGAATCGCTTCTCTGTTTTTTGCAGATGATGTGGTCCTATTGGCTTCATCAGGTCGTGATCTACAGCTTTCACTGGAGCGGTTTGCAGCCGAGTGTGATGCGGCCGGGATGAGGATCAGTTCCTCCAAATCCGAGGCCATGGTCTTGAGCCGGAAAAGGGTAGCATGCCCTCTCCGGGTCGGGGAGGAGGTCCTGCCCCAAGTGGAGGAGTTTAAGTATCTCGGGGTCTTGTTCACGAATGAGGGAAAACTGGAGCGTGAGATCGATAGGCGGATAGGTGCAGCATCTGCAGTGAAGCGGGCGCTGTACCGGTCTGTCGTGGTGAAGAGAGAGCTGAGTCGAAAGGCAAAGCTCTCAATTTACCGATCGATCTACGTTCCCACCCTCATCTATGGTCATGAGCTTTGGGTTATGACCGAAAGAACGAGATCTCGGATACAAGCGGCTGAAATGAGTTTTCTCCGCAGGGTGTCTGGACTCTCCCTTAGAGATAGGGTGAGAAGCTCAGTCATCCGGGAGGGACTCGGAGTAGAGCCGCTGCTTCTCCACATCGAGAGGAGCCAGTTGAGGTGGCTCGGGCATCTGGTTAGGATGCCTCCTGGACGCCTCCCTGGTGAGGTGTTCCGGGCATGTCCCACCGGGAGGAGACCCAGAGGAAGACCCAGGACACGCTGGAGGGACTATGTTTCTCGGCTGGCCTGGGAACGCCTTGGGATTCCCCCAGAGGAGCTGCTCCAAGTGGCTGGGGAGAGGGAAGTCTGGGCCTCCCTACTTAGGCTGCTACCCCCGCGACCCGACCCCGGATAAGCGGACGAAAATGGATGGATGGATGGATGGATGGACATTTTCTACAATGTTTTCAGAACTGGGTTTGTACAGAAAAAAATGCTTTAAACCTTCTAAACATACTGAAGTTGGTGGTGTTGCAGAATTACATTACAGTTCCAGGAGAGTCAGTCTTCACCATCTTTGCAATAAAAATCTCCGCAATAAAAATCAAATGGTGTGATAACTAAAATGTTCGATGGCCCAGTTTAATAACAAATCTTTTCATGACTTGGCTTATCAGTGATCTAGCTGTCAGAGTTCTAATATTAAGTTGATCAGGCTGAAGTTCTTGCACGTTGCAGCTCTGTATTTTGTGGCTGTGATATTTAAAGCCCAGTTCATAATCATCCCACATTTTAATTTAAAGCTGAGAGAACTAATGCACCATGAAGGATGATCCATTTAGAAAGCCTTTGCCTCTGCTCGTCTTTTTAACGCCCTCTTCTGCAAACCGTTTCTATAAAAGCTGGTGCATTTTGACTGTTTGTTGCTTCAGTGTGCAGGCCAGAGCCGAAGGCTTAAAGATGCAGATGGTGGCATGTACTTTCAGTACAAAACTCCTTACATCTGCTCAGTGCAGCAGAGTTCACACCCGTAGGAAGTAAGAAGAGCCGGAGCGAGCCTGGAGAGCTCCATGTCTCTTATCTACTTCTTCCAGCATGTTAGCCACTGGATCGGAGCTGCTGCTCACATGTTGGTGTTTGTAGTCAGGATGCTCTTTCAAACAACAACAAAAAAAGTACAGAAACAGGAGGAGATAAAAGTAGTGTGCCAGTTTGTTCAGTTGAGTAGCCATGGTGTCAGAAGTAGCCCTCAGTGTCCTGAAATGAAAAGAAACTACAAATGTAAGAGTACATTTTTTTAGGTATTCGGAAACAAAGTCTAAAATTAAAGATTCTAAACTAACTTATTCCTTAAAACAGTTTTTGCTTTGGTTCTAAGTAGGATGCATCTATTTGACAAAGTTAAGTCTGGTCCTCTGTAAGGATGGCTGTTTTCTGTGTCATGTCTCCCTCTGTTGGCCCCTTCTCATCCCTACACTTCCTCTTTCCCGTGTCAACTTCCTACAGGTGTTTAGTGTTTAGTTAATGAGTTTGGGCTGTATTTAAGCAGTGGTGGGCACCGCTAATCAAAATATTTGTTCCACAATTTCTAAAACGCTTATTAATTTTTTTAGGTCCACAATTTCAAAAGCACAAATGTCTTATGAAAATTAGGGGAAGCTAATCTAATCCGCTATTTATATTCGACAATTGGTAGCCGGCAGCGTTATGCAATATTTGCACTACACTGCCAACTGAAAAGTAACTAAAATGATCCTAAAAGGATGAAATTACAAAAATCAAAGGATTTATTTAATACTTTACGTACATATATTCTATTCGGCCACGAAATTAACAAAAAAGAGAATGATCTTTTAATCCCTAAGACCACTTTTAAAATCTCAAATACACGGGTGTGTCGCCACCGCATTTATACATAAAAGTAACCCAAATACATAAAACTAACGACTCACCGTCGAGTGGTCGACACAAAACACACAATAAAATCCTCCGGCCGCGTTAATTTGGCTTGAAACAGCGGGGTTCTCTGCGGATTTATCCAAGTAACCCAGCACAACCAGCTAGCCACAGAGTTAGCGTCCAGTTCACCTCTGACCCGGAAGATGTCAAGATTCTATAGGCAGTCAACAGATTTAATGAAAAGTAACTAAAATACATAAAACTAACGACTCACCGTCGAGTGGTCGACACAAAACACACAATAAAATCCTCCGGCCGCGTTAATTTGGCTTGAAACAGCGGGGTTCTCTGCGGATTTATCCAAGTAACCCAGCACAACCAGCTAGCCACAGAGTTAGCGTCCAGTTCACCTCTGACCCGGAAGATGTCAAGATTCTATAGGTAGTCAACAGATTTAATGAAAAGTAACTAAAATACATAAAACTAACGACTCACCGTCGAGTGGTCGACACAAAACACACAATAAAATCCTCCGGCCGCGTTAATTTGGCTTGAAACAGCGGGGTTCTCTGCGGATTTATCCAAGAAACCCAGCACAACCAGCTAGCCACAGAATTAGCCCCCGAGTTCACCTCTGACCCGGAAGATGTCAAGACGGTGAGGGAGGGGAAAAAGGCAAAACAAGCAGCTACGGAGCCAGCATAAGAGCTTCTAAATAAGTTTATTCGTTTTTACTGATAGATAATTAGTTATTAGCGGTACTGCATTTTAAATAAAAATAGCACAAATCCGCTTATGAATTATAAAAGTTAGTCACTCCGCAGTTACGCTGACAAAAACGTTAGGTCCGCTGTAAGCGGATTAGCGCATTAGCGGTCCCTTGCGTTCATTTGCCCACCTTTGTATTTAAGTGAGCATTCTTGTCTGTTTTGGTTCTCGGGTCATTGTCTGAGTTTTCCCTTCTGTTAGATGAAGCCATTGTTTATGTAAGTAGCTGCCCCGTCAGCCTTTTGATTTATTCATTTAAAGTTCATTATTTTAATCTCTAGGTTTCTGAGTCCTGTCTGCCTGCACACTGGTTCTGCTCACTTCACCGGACCTGATCCCTGACATCCTCTGGATGAAACATTTGATCTTTCATCCAAAATACTTTATCAGTCTGAGGAGCTACAACAAACTCAGTCTTATAAATAGCACTGTTAAATAGTGGGTCAACCAGGCTCCTCGGTCTGATTTTGGATGACATGTGAAATGTTTCAACAAAAAGAAACCGTCCAGAGAACCTGACTTTACTTTGTGCTGTTGTACCTGGATGAACTTTGGGAGGATGCGTCTAGTTGGCAAACCACAAGGGAATCGCCAAAATATCTCTAAACATTCGTAGGAGTTCTGCGTTCCTCCTTTTAAGTAACAGAGGGTTGCTTGAATTTTGAATCTGGAGGCATTATATTTATTTTCAAAATGATCACAGAGGTGTTGCAGGCATTTGGAACGGGTCTCAAACCCTTCTCAGCTTTGTTGTGGGCGTCACAGGTGCACAAGTGCACCCCCTCTGGGTGGGAGGGCAGTCTCTGTCTCAAGTGGAGGAGTTTCTGTATGTGGGCACCTTATTCCTGAGTGATGGTGGGATGGAGTGGGAGACAGATCAGGGCCTCTTTCTCAGTAATGTGGGTGTTGCTTCGGTCAGTTATGGTGAAAGAGTGGAGTTAAAGGGGACCACACATGCAAAATTCACTTTTTAATGTTTTTTTACTAAACTTTGGGTATTTACTTCATAAAAAAACAGTCCTTGTGCCAAAAAAATGCACCCAGTGGTTTATTTACTCTAAGTAGATTTATTTATTTTTGATAAATACACCAGGATTCACACTTCCTGCATTTATTGACGTCACAAGCCGCCAGCCAATCAGATCAAACCTGAGTCCAGCCCCTCACCTAGCAACCCCTGGTTAGGCTCAACCCACTTCTGTATTAAACACATGACTGTTGTTTTTCATGATTTCATCTCATCTTTTGTTTATATGTTCTTAATTTCATGTGTACAGCACTTTGTTGCAGCTGTGTTTTTTTAAATGGCTTTATAAATAAAGTATAATTGTTATTTTTATGTTTTAGTTCAATTTTTAGTGTATTTGCGATCGCTGCCAACGCGCAGCCGGCAAAAATTAAACGAGCGGACCACAGGCGGAAGGACCGGGTTCGACGGGACCCTCTTCCGGCGCGATGGAGCGGAGCTTCAACTGTACAGCCTTGCAGCAGCCTCGCAGCAGGCTCGCAGCAAGAGGACCTTCTCCTTACAGATTAATTTACGGGAGACACTTGGTGAACTTTGTGTTGTCTTCACTGGAACAGCGATAACTCCCAAAATCTCATCGCGTGCAACGAGCGGAGCTGGCGAAAACCGGAAGAGGAACAAGCTAACATTAGCTTCGGATTCGGGTGGTCTAATGCTAAAAGGAGCAGCAAACTGCGGCGCGCTCAGACGGGTTTCGGTAAGTTATCTTAAGCTAACACTAACAGTAAGTCAAATGAGTAATAAAAAAAGAGCTAATTTTAAAACAACAACACATTACAGATACTGGCTGTTACAGAGGGCGTGAACAGATCGTTGAAGGGCGTGGACTTCAAGAAACCGGTCGTTCAAAACGAAAGTTAAAAATGGCAGAATTAAAAAGGGTATAATTGATTATCTAATAATTATTTTGTGCATTAAATTGAAGGAATAGGGTCTGGATATCCCACAGAAATACCATAAAAATTTAAAAAATACATCTGAGGTCCCCTTTAAAAATCAATGCTCTCAATTTACTATTTTCCAACCCTCGCCTGTTGCCGTGAGGTTTGGATCATGATCGAAAGCTTGTTTTGTATATAATGTATATAGAAATCTGTCATATCCTGTTGGTTTTGAACTGTCAACATCTGTTTACTGTGATTGTAGTTTTCTTTATTTTCTTTTTGATAAGTGCAAATGCCTATTGCCAATGTGACGTGTGCTGCTGACCACTTGACCAGGTCACCCTTGTAAAAGAGATCTCTATCTCAATGGGCTCTACCTGGTTAAATAAAGGTGATTGATTGATTGATTGATTGATTGAAAGATCCAGATTCTGGATCCAAGCAGCTGAAATGAGCTTCCTTCACAGGGTGGTCAGGCTCAATAAGAGAGGGGGTGATCCTGGAGCTCGGAGTACAGCTGCTGCTCCTCTGCCTCAAAAGGAGACAGTTGAGGTGGTTGGGATGCCTCCTGGATGCATTCTGTTAGAGGTTTTCTGAGCTAGAAGGCCCCGGGAAGACATTAAAGTCTCCAGCCCCAAACATCTAAGTAAAAAAAAAAAGCATGTCAGTGATGAGGAATAATGATTAAAAAAAATAAAATGAAAAACTGGCTCACATCTGTCTAGCTTCCTTTCTAACATTTACAGCAGATTCAGTCCAAGCCATGCATATAACATCATCATCCATGTGATTTTGGGGCTGGGGGAGAGAAGCTAATCACATTAATTTCAACAAAGACGTAAAACCGTGCTTACATTTTTAAATTTCTTTTAAACCTAATTACAATTGGAATTGTGATAAAACAACTTGGATATAGTTAAAACTTTACAGCATTTAATTCAAAGTTTTATTTAATGATGATGTCCTGGATGACTTAAAATGGAAAGCACTTTTACAAAACTTCATGTTTTTAATTTTTTACATTGACAGATAGCATCCGTTCTCTTTGTTCTGGTAAAAAAGTTATTTCCTCAGTAACGCTGACCCCGGTTCTGGTTTTAGTTCTGACATTTCCTCCAAGTCATATCTAAAATCAGACCAAAAGAGTAAAAATAAATAAATAAGAAAAAGTTTACTTGGAATTGTAGATGGAGGGTTGGACTTAGAATAATAGCTGTCAAAACTTGCTATAAAGTTTTAATCCAACTTACTGGAAGTAAACTACTGAGGTGTCCGGTATTTTTAGCCTTACTGGCTTTTTAAGTGAAATAGTTCTTAAAAATACATTTATCGCATAAGCATAAGGTACAGTTCATTTTCTGTTTGATATCTTATAAAAATAAAACAAAACAGTAAAACTTTAAACCAACATTCACAAACTTCTGAGTCCCTGGTTGCCATGGTGATTCCCTCCAAGGACCAGAGAGAGGAGGCGGGGCTATAGGCTGCTCCCTTTATCTGAATAAGTCAACTGAAGTTTAAACAAGTTGCTGCTGTGGGAAACTTAAAAGAATTATATAAAAAAAAAAAAAAAAGCATTTAACTGAGAGAGATAGAAAACTCTGGTGGCTAAATATGTACATTTTATTTAATTTACCAGTACAGGTCTTTCTGGTAAATGAATCCTCATGAGTCATGGCTCACCGAGTATAATTAAATGTTGAATTAATTAATTTTGAACTGTGAATGGCTTGGTTTTGCTTCTGTGCTGGCATACCACTATCATTTTTTGTTTTTAAATTTCCAGTTCAATTTACATACTTTAAGATCCCATAGATTTATTGAGTTGATAGCATCCTTAAATGTGTTTTCTCTGCTCTACCAAGGCAAACTTTTATTTATAGCTTGAGGATAGATGGAAATGAGATTTTGACGTTGCTTTTCTCCTCTGTTTTTTTGGTGTAATGTGTACCCTGGGAGGACAGAAGGCAACTGCACTGTGAGAAAATGCATTTCAGGTTTTTCCCCTGCCGCAAACAAAATAAATTTGATCATGTCACCTTAGTTTGGGCCAAAAAAAGAAATTAAAGTATAAAGAACGACACTAATGAATTCAGGGGAGTCTTTTTTTTTTAAATCAAAGTAGCAAAAACAGGTTTTATTTAACAAAACCTTTCTTATTCATGCATTTTTCTTATCTAAGTGATGTTTCTTAGCAGAAAGTCCCGATTTTCTTTTGCTTGAAGTGAACCCAAGAATATTAATGTGTTTTAGACGACTTAAACGAGCGCTATGAAACTGCCGAGCCAAGCGTTGCATATTATGAAGTCAAAACTTCTGGAACTCTTTACGCTGACTCGCATGCAAAAAGTTGCTCATTTAAAATTGCATTCATCTCTGAAAATCAGTTCCTCAGGCGATCCTGGCATTTACACAACGGTTAGGCACTACAAGGTACTGTGTTGTAGAAAGGTTTGTCCCTCATTTATCCAGATTTAGGCCTTGTACACACGTAGCCGTTTATCACTAAAACCGAACAGTTTATCATGCGGTTTAGCCTTTCATCCACACGTGAACGCCGGTTGATGTAACTATAAACGAATAATAACAAAACTCCGGCCAAAGTGAAGATTTGAGAACTCTCCGTTTTCGAGTCTGCTTGTGGACTTTCAGAACGGAGCTTTCTGCTCCAGCTGGACCGGCAAAACTGGTTCTGCCGGTCCAGCTGGAGCGGCACTCACGTCACATAATGCTCTAAAAAAAGCACTAAAAAGTCAACATACCTGCTCTGACATGATTCCTAGTCGACATTTTCCTGCGTTTTATTAATTTTGTACTCCAACACGGTATTTAATAGTAGTTCAACCTCACGGTCTGTCCACACAAACGAAAGAAAATAAATAAATAAATAACAGGAAGTGTGGCTGCATGAGTTGAAGGGTTGTGACCATAGATATATACACTAGATAAGCTGAGGAGGAGTCAGCGGCGTCGTCAAGCGGCAGCCATCTTGCCACAGACAGCAACATTAGCTGCAGCTGTGGAAACCGTATGGAGGTGAGGGATTTATACAAACAAAAATACGCTTAACTCGCTGTAATCTTGACGGATTTACAAACGGTTTATGTTTTTAAAAACGTTATTAACGTGGCTATGATTTCTTTGGTAATCAGACAGCAGTTTCGTCTTTTTTAAAAGGTTTTATTCGTGTTTTGGGTGTCACACTCATCGAGAATGTAGAATTTAAATTCTGTTTTTATTACACCAATAACTATTTTAAAACAAACTAATCTTTTGTCTAAATGACTGTCTTGATCATGACTGTATTTATTAGCAGACTATTAACAAGAGCCTTTGATTAAGGGCTAGCTAGTATTCCAAACATTTCCCCAGCATTCTTAGATCACTAGGAGCTCTTTGTTTTTAACTGAACTAAAGCTGCACATGATTTCCAAGCGGTTTGGTATGTTCAACACTAATTACTGCTTTGTGTTTTACAGAAATACTCTTTGACAAGATGCCTGACTTTTGTGCAGCCTATGGATGCTCCAATAGACGTAACATCAAAACAAGAAACCGTGGGATCACATTTCACCAGTAAGACTCTGTGACAGTATTATTACTTTAATTAGAATAATCATAGTTATATTTTGGATCAGTGCACATTACACGTCACGCTACACACAAAAAATGTGAGATAATATTATTGACATAATATTATACATAATATATATTTACATAATAATGACATATATTTACAGCACTTTGGTTGACCTTGTTGTTGTTTTAAGTGCTCTATAAATAAAATGGTATGGTTTGGTATAAGGCTTGTAAAAGTATCTTTATATAAATTATGATTATGATTCAGTGTTTCTTTTTGATACCATTTTTAATAGCTGTTTTATTGTACCAAAAGTAAATGCAAGCACACCAAAAGTATGATATATGTGTATACTTGTCATTACTATAATTATTATTGTTAATGGGTATTGGCATATGGGTTTATTTTATTCTTCATTACAGTAGTTGTATAAAACTACTGTAGTTATAAGTAATGATCCAAAGTAAAGTAACTACAGTATTCCCAACAGCTACACTTTACCGGTTTTAGTGCATCTCTAATGCTATCTCCTCAGTTGTTCTCACCTCTCTGCATGGAGTTCATAATATGCTCTTTTCTGTCTGCATCACGTTCATAAGATGCTCTTTTCTGGTGATGGTACTTCTTATCTTATCAGGGTGTTTTGCTACAATATATTTGCTGTATTAAAATATGTCTCTGTTCCTGCTCTTGTGTTTAGTCACCGCCACCCCTAAAAAAAGTAAATGTTAAGATCCTAAACTCATAAACTCATTCTTTCTTGGGACCTCTTTGTAATTATACAATATTTGCTTTATTTGATTAAGATTCCTCTCTATCCTGGGATTTATCATCAATATTGACACATTGATGTCAATGGTTCCTGTGCTGCTTGATGAGCAGCGATATATCCTGACCTACAGGTTCAGCCAGGACCACTTGGAGCTTCTCTTTAACTCCATCAGAGCATCTGGTACAATTCATAATTATTTTTTAACACAACACTAAGTGACCGGAACTGTCAGCAACTGTATTGTTTTCAATTTGTTGATCCATGTTTTCTTTTTTTTTTTAGGAAAATACATTTGGTTTGTTTATTTGTTTGAAAAATCGGTGAATATGTAATATACTGTTATATATCTTGTGTCTATTTTAAGGTGGATGGAATAACAACCCTAGTGCCAGCCAGTTCAAGAACATTTTCAGAAAGCTGATGGCCCGGTGTGGTGTTAAACCAAGCATAAAAGGCAATGTGACCGCACAGGATGAGACAGAGTCCCTACCAGTTGAACCAATGTCCTCTGCTGACCAGTTCTACCACATTGACACATCAACAAACCTGTCAGCTGTAGACGGATGCCCAATGTGCCTTACTGCATATGCCACTTTTGCCTCTATAACAACATGAACTACTACCTCATACATATACTGTGTACATTAACTCATATGCTGCTTTGCCACTTTGCAAATGTCAATGCTAGAACCTTTAGTTTATTTTATAGTTATACTGTACTTTTATACTTTTTTACTTTTTATACTACAGTAGTATGCAAAAACTCAGGACAGTATTATGTTCATTAAATGTTTAGTGTTTTAGTTTTAGAGTTGGTGTAAATTTTCATACTCATTTACCACTATGCAAAAACTCAGGACAGTGTTACAGTTTTACTATTTTATGCTTATGTTTATTATTATATGTTTCAGTGTTTTAATGTTTAAATAGTTACTGTTGCACCGAGGGACTGAGAGTCTTGTCACACTATCAGATGTTTATTTCTGTTTGTTTGTTTGTTTATTTATATCTCCCGATTATTAAATCTTTTCATGTATCTAAAAAAAAATAAACTACACATATTGACCAAGGTTTGTGTAATAATGTATTTAATATTACATAATATTTGCATGTGTAGGGAAAAAATTGGCATAAATTATTTTCATACCACTAATAATAATGCTATTTATGATGAAATAGTATTAAATATTTATTAGCATTGTAACATATGTCAGTTAATTTCACTGGAAATAAACATGTATTTATAAATGGATGTAAATATAATCTTATTGTGTATATTGCTAGTGCAATACAGTGTCTATATAACGTTATTTTCATGTGAACGTCCATCTTAAGTACACCATATTATAACAACATCTCTCACATTTATAACAAACCAAACCGTTTTAAGATCGGTTGAAAATTAAGCAAGTTATGGTTATTTTAATAGTAAATGCACCATTCACATTCATGTTAAGAGTGGGCGTTCTGTCTGTGGCAAGATGGCCGCCGTCTGACGATGTCGGTCTCCATTGGCCAACAGCGGGGATGTCTTATCTAGTGTATATATTATCTATGGTTGTGACAGCACTACACTGCCACCTATGGGTTCAGCATATTCATTACAACTTTACAACGTTCTGTGGTGAAAAAAACGGGACATGTAAACAAACATTTTAAATATTCGAACATGTATGGACAGATATATTTTTTGTGTGCAAATATTCGTTTTTCAAACACCAGGCTACGTGTTTACAGGGCCTTATTCTCAACATTTTCCTTTCCCGCAGCACTGATTTTAACTCAAACATAAATATTTATCAGAAAAAGGTCAGGATGCTGCAACGATTGTTTTAAAGTCTCAGTTTTCACAGGTTTTATTGTTTTGAGATTTGTGAGAAAAGCATGAAATAGATTTTTGTGTTATTTTTGCGACTGACTGATCAAACGTGTTTGTTTCCTTTCGTCTGAACCATTAATAAACTCTGACAGCTCTCAAATCTCCACAGCTGGCACCGCACTGTACTTCTGATAACACAAGTGAATAAAAAAGCTTGATACTGTAGACTTGAACAGAGATTGCAGCGCCTGAAAATCAACATTCCTCAAACGTGGAAAGAGCTGACTCAGCTTCTCAGTCATCAACGCACGCTTATAGGGTTGAATGTGGTTGCTGATTGCATCTTTTATCATTTGTTGTTTTTTTTAGAGTGTACCCTGCAAGGGTTTATGTTTTTTACACTAGTCTTTGTATTTTTAACCTGATGTCTGTGTTTCATTTTTAAAAGTGGGGTTCTCTTTTAAGGTTGTTTACAGGTAATAACCAGCCACAATGTTTTAGAGGAGGCTGACATCTCTACCATCCCTGCCACCACTGCCCATCTCCATCTTTTGTGGCCTTGTCATATTACCCCCACTTTTGACTTTCAAAGCAAATCCTTTACTCTCAAATTGGTGAAGGAAAACATCCTCAAATGTCCAAAAATGATGTTTATTGGTTAGATAAAAACAAACATCAGTAAGTGCCATTGTGATTCCCAACCCTGGTCCTCAAGGAACACTATACTGCATGTTTTACTTGTTTCCCTGATCCAACACACCTGATTCAGTGATTTACCGGTAATCACTTCCTCAAGTTCTGCATGTACGGAAGCGTAGTGCTGCCACCTGGAAAAAATATTTTTTGGAGCTTATGTAGTAATAACGTGATACGTATCACGTTATTACGTGATACGTATCACGTTATTGGGTGATAATATCACGTAATAACGTGATACATATCAAGTAACGTATCACGTTATTGGGTGATATTATCACGTAATATATATATACACGTATCAAGTAATAACGTGATAATATGTAGTAATAACGTGATACGTATCACGTTATTACATGATACGTATCACGTTATTACGTGATATTATCACGTAATAACGTGATACGTATCACGTAATAACGTGATACGTATCAAGTAATAATGTGATACGTATTGCGTTATTACGTGATATTATCAAGTAATAACGTGATACGTATCACATTATTACTCAATACGTATCACGTTATTACGTGATAATATCACGTTATTACCTGATAATATCACGTTATTACCTGATAATATCATGTAATAATATCACGTAATAACGTGATACGTATCACGTTATTACTACATAAGCCCCAAAAAACATTTTCTCCAGGTGGCATCACTATGCTTCCGTAGAGCCTGTAAATCACTCCTTTTTTTCAAATCAGGTATGCCAAAGCAGGAAAACAACTAAAACATGCAGGATGGGGTTCCTCAAGGACCAGAGTTGGGAACCATTGAATTATAGACCTTAAAACCTGGGAATAAGCTGCTTAAACAGGGTTAGCCAGCAAAAATTTGTCCATGAGGATGCTGCGCAGTATGACATTGACTTCCGAGTTACAATGCAGAAAGTAGAGCACATCCACCAAACAACCATAATCCAAGCCAAGCCAATATTATTTGAGTCTGGGATTGGCTTCTATGTCCATCTGAGAACTGATAAAAGACCAGTTAAGTGAACAGTCAGACTCATTCTCAAGTGACTGCCAAGATATACACCTAACAACTTTAGTTTACAAAATCAAGGAAATGGTTGTTGGTTTTCTCAGGAAAAACTCAAAAGTATGTTTCGGCCTCTAGCAGTCAACAACCAATGGGTAGAGAGAGTTGACTGTTTCTGGGAACGACGATGCCTTGTGGGAGGAAAATGTCAATTTTATTGTGCAAAATCTTTCACCATCTTTTCAATCAGCTTACCGAGTTTAAAGTGTAAAGTTTGACTGCTACACTTGTACAGTTATAGAGAGTGTTCAGACTTTCTCTTCAACAGTATGGTTTATCCGTTCAGTTAAACACAGGGTTGTCAGAAATGCATCCAGTATTATTGGTCTGCAACATAAGTGGCCAGTTCTGGTCCTTGATGGCAACTATGCATGTTCAGGACTGCTTTGTCACATCTGATTGAATGACTGAGTGAACTTGAAGACCTGCTGAAGAGCAGGGAAACAGCTAAAACATGAAGAATAGTGGCACTCGAGGACCAGGATTGGACACCACTGGCCTAGAACGTTCTGGTATTGACATTTTATATTCTCACCTTTATAAAGTTGAAATGAAGATGGCCTAAGATCCATATCATCCTGCAAATGCCATTTTTAGCCCTCTTCTATCAGGTAGAAGGTTAAAAGTTTTATTTAACAGCACATATCCTCAGGCAGTGAGTCCACAACTCTCTCCTTTCCTTATTATCTGCTCACCGAGCTAGATCCCCCTGTGTCATTCTAAACACTATTCACTTTGTTTTCAATGTATTTGTTTATTTTTAAAATGTGCCTAAATATGATTACCGTAGTAGTCATCTGGGGCCTCATGTACAAAGACTTGCGTGGACTTCTTACTGAAAAGTGACGTACGGTCAAATCCAGAAAACGGCGTACGCACAAAAAAATCCAGATGTATCAAACTGTGCGTACGCCGGAATCCACGCACATTGCTTTTGTACATCACAATCAACGTGGAATTGAGCGCACATGAGAGAGTGGCCGACTCCGCCTTTGACACGCCTCCATATAAATATGCAAATTCATTTAAATATGCCCTGCACGAGAGGAATGTCGTCATTGCTCTATTGCAAATCATGTCGAAACGTGGAAAAAAGAGGAACTTCACGGACTGTGAACTGGAGACACTTCTGAGTGAGGTAGAGAGGCACGGAAAAAGGTTTTGTTTGGCACGCGTAGGCAAGCACTTTTAAACGAGAAGTTGACCACGCAGTAACAACATGCCTAGATAGGTCACTGGGTAGCGCGTTCGCCTTTTGTCCCGAACTTCATGAGTTCAATTCCCACATGATACAACGTTTTTTTTTCTATATTCATTCCAGATTTAAAGAACACAAGAAAACTATTTAGAAAAAACAACAAGAAATGAAACAATACATGAAATGAAAGGAAGCAGAGGATTTCTTGTTTTTAAAAAAAAATAGTTTTCTTGTGTTCTTTAAATCTGGAATGAATAAAAAAAAGAAAACGTTGTTTTCATTTAAATATACCCTGCAACAGAGGAACGTCGTCTTGTCCCATCATGCATCACGTTCTTCAACTGCTAAAACAGCTAAAAATGAACAAAAAACAAGAATTTAAGCTGTGCAAAACTATTCAGTCTTTCTGTTTTTTATATTTNCTGGGGCCTCATGTACAAAGACTTGCGTGGACTTCTTACTGAAAAGTGACGTACGGTCAAATCCAGAAAACGGCGTACGCACAAAAAAATCCAGATGTATCAAACTGTGCGTACGCCGGAATCCACGCACATTGCTTTTGTACATCACAATCAACGTGGAATTGAGCGCACATGAGAGAGTGGCCGACTCCGCCTTTGACACGCCTCCATATAAATATGCAAATTCATTTAAATATGCCCTGCACGAGAGGAATGTCGTCATTGCTCTATTGCAAATCATGTCGAAACGTGGAAAAAAGAGGAACTTCACGGACTGTGAACTGGAGACACTTCTGAGTGAGGTAGAGAGGCACGGAAAAAGGTTTTGTTTGGCACGCGTAGGCAAGCACTTTTAAACGAGAAGTTGACCACGCAATAACAACATGCCTAGATAGGTCACTGGGTAGCGCGTTCGCCTTTTGTCCCGAACTTCATGAGTTCAATTCCCACATGATACAACGTTTTTTTTTCTATATTCATTCCAGATTTAAAGAACACAAGAAAACTATTTAGAAAAAACAACAAGAAATGAAACAATACATGAAATGAAAGGAAGCAGAGGATTTCTTGTGTTTTAAAAAAAAATAGTTTTCTTGTGTTCTTTAAATCTGGAATGAATAAAAAAAAGAAAACGTTGTTTTCATTTAAATATACCCTGCAACAGAGGAACGTCGTCTTGTCCCATCATGCATCACGTTCTTCAACTGCTAAAACAGCTAAAAATGAACAAAAAACAAGAATTTAAGCTGTGCAAAACTATTCAGTCTTTCTGTTTTTTATATTTTTTGCAGGTTATATTCTAATTGCGTCCATGTGGATGTAATAATTGTTAATCATGTGTGTTTGGTGTGAACAATGATGATTTTCACATCATGAACAGTTTCTCAGAATCACCTCTAGGTGTCGCCAATGGAACCAAAACCACAGAAACGTGCGTACGCCAACCCTGGAGCTGGCGTGGGGCTGCGCACATTTCCACGTTCAGTTCTGTTTTGATACATACGGAGTTTTGCGTGGAAAATGGCGTACGCAAGGTTTTTGTGCGTACACACCGTTGATACATGAGGCCCCTGGTGCTTATATTTTTATGTAATCATGTATTTCAGATGTTTAATTTTATAATAATAAGTGCTGCTTCTGCGGTACCTTTGGTGGTCAGTATCACAGTCTTGTATTCTTGAGGTTGCTGGGTTCAAACCCAGGTTGCATCTGGTGTAAAGCGATTGCTAAATCTTTCATGTGAACTTGCTCGCTGTGGCGACGCCTGCAGGCAGGAACAGCCCCAAGAAATTTGCTTGTTGTTTTTCCATCATGTCTGGTTCTGTAGCGTCCTACATTTTTGAGCTGTATACCAAATAAAGTCCCAGTGATTTATATGATGCTGACAGTAAAATTCTAATTGACTGACTGAGTGACTGAATAAAAGACTTCAGTTTGGAAAAAGAAAAAGTTCTGAGCAGACAGATGAAGTAATGACTAGTCAGAGAGGGGTTTAGACTGAAGTGGATGTCTGCTATCTTAAAACTGTTCCAATGTCAACAATAACCGTGTTTCCATCCATTTTCATTTTGAATTTTGAGCTAATTTTTGAAATCTCGCAAATATGTAAATACAAATTAATGCGAAGCAGAAGTGTTTCCATCAACTGGCTTGAATCGCATCTACCGGGCCACGCACAGCGTCATTACGTCAGACGTCAGCGTCATTACGTCAGACGTCAGCGTTACGCATGTCTACAGTAAACAGGAAGTAGCGGTTGAAAACAGAACCCGGCCACACATCTCGTCAAAATGGAGAGAATATTTCAGGTACTGTGTTGCTATCGGGCAAGTTGTATTTATTCTGTCATGCCAACTAGTTTTAGCGATGTTACATGTTGTCCGGAGCGGAAACAGCTGATCAGTCACATGACGTGAATGTTCGCTACGGCAGAACTGAGTCGGCAAATCTGTTTCCATCTGTCGTTTTGCGCATCTGCTCATTTTCGAAGATCCCAAAAACCACCTCAAGCGAGCGTATAAACTTTTTGGCGAATTTGAGGAAGTAAATTCGGATTTTGCCGTTTCCATTAAGCTTTTCTGCTGCGATACTTCAAAATGCGCATCTAGAAACCTTGATGGAAACACGGCTATAGTGATAGTGATTCCTGCAATATCTGTTTTATAAAACTTTTACCTTTACAATCTTTACTAGGGTTCAGTTCAGTTATTTGGGAGAAACCAGCAGAACTGCTGCTCCTTCACAATGAGAGTGGCCAGTTGAGGTGGTTCGGACATCTGGTAAGGATGATCCCTGGGCACCTCCCTAGGGAGGTTCTTTGGGCATGTCCGACTGGGAGGAGACCCTGGGGAAGACCCAGGACACGCTGGAGAGACTACATCTCTCGGTTGACCTGGGAACACCTTGGAATCCTCCCAGAAGAGCTGGAAGAGGTGGATGTGGAAAGAGATGTCTGGACCTCCATGCTCAAACTGCTGCCCCCATGACACAACTTCGGAATAAGCGAAAGATGATGGATGGATGGATGGATGGAACGTTTACACCATTGTCAATTTATACCGTCATCCTTTCAGAAATATTATCATTACTCCTAGTGGAGGTGCTACAGCTAGCTGCTGCTGCAGCCATTTGGGTTTGCAGATAACTACAGAAGTTGTTGCAAAAACCTCTTTAATGTGATACTTATGATAAAATAACCTTTTAATGAACTGCTTTGAAGTTTCTATGACTGTAACAGCAGAAGCTCATTTTGTTACTGGTCCTCGCTCGGACTAGCCATTAGCCCGTCAGTCTGATCAAAATTAAACTTTATTTCTCCAAAACAGCTTTCCCTTCATTGTGTTGCTGATACATAACTAAAACAGAGTATATGCAGGGTCTTGAAAGTTATTAAAAGTTGATAAATCAATTTAGGTAAAATTAAGGGTCTTGAAAAGTATTAAAAAGTCTTGAAAGCGATTTGATGTGGTATTTTTTTTTTTGCTGTTATTCTAGCTTTAAATAATTTGACAGCAAAAAGTATGTATGACTAATATTTGTTTTCCTCACCGCGGATGATTCGTAAACCGCTTCGCACAAATTTAGGGTGTCAGGTTACAACAGCCTTTACGGCTAGGCCTATCTTGTGCGCATGCACGGCTGCTTTATCTCCAAGTTGAGCTTGTGTGTTTGAGTAAGTTGCCGCGAGACCGTGAGAACAATGGGTAAATGCAAGTTTTTGGACTCCTGGTTGGAGATGCCTGATTTTCAAGAATGGCTGAGGCCTGTCGCCAGAGAAAACCGTGTTTATTTCTTATTCGCCATTGTTCAACCAAGTTACTTTAAAATAGCTACGAGTCTTGTTGTAACCTAAGCTATATTTTCTTAAACCTAGTCGTGGTTCAGTTTCTTCTTTTGAACTTTTTTCTTTCCACTGTATCTCAGTTCTGTTGTAGGTTTGAGATTCACAGATTTACAGTAATTGAAAACAACAGCAGTTTTGTAAATCAAAGATTTGTTGCTTAATAAAACAAAGTGACGATAAGGTCTTGAATTTATTTTGGAAGGTCTTTAAAAAGTCTTGAAAAGGTATTGAAATTAACTTCATTATTCTTGCATATACCCTGTAAAAGGATTGTTTTACTGCTGTATTTATTGAAGACTGTTACTTTCAGGCTTTGTCATTTTTTCCTGTCTTTCTGTCCACAGAGGATGCGGCACTAATGACCACCCTTCGATATTTAGATGACTGAACCAGCCACCCTGAACGTCAGCAGTCCCCAGCAACAGTAAGGTATCCTGTCAGCTGTTGTCAGAGCTGTCTGTAAAGGTGTAATTATATTTCATTTTCATTCTATTATTGTACGCTTTGATTGCAATCCTCATCAAGTACCTGCTTGTGTTCAGGTGTTCTGAGGAGCTGGGGTGTCAGAAACTCAGCTTTATTTATTCTTGTCAAAGCTTTTTGCGTTAAAAAGTTAAAATGGATGAGAGTGAGGCAACACTTTGCAAAAAATACTCACATTTTAATTATTATTTTTAAATATATCTTTTACATTTATATAAAACAGGCACATTTTTCTGCAAAACATTCAGTCCTCCTGTGTGTAATTCAAATATTATTGTGTCTGCGCCAAATTTCAGAGTTTTATTTCATGAAACAAAGCACTGATTTCTCTTTGATTTGCATGTTGAATATAATGTTATATAATAATAATAATAACAATAATAATTTTATTTAAAAGCGAGTACACTGTTGTTTCCATTGTTACTATTGCAGTTAATTACAAAACACACAAATAATTCTCAATTTATTCAAAATGTACAATAATAACAATACAAGGATTAGCCCTGGGGTGTGATGCTTTGTGAGTATGTATCACTTGTCATGGTGTGTTTTTGGCTCGGATACCTCTTTCATTTCTAAAGCAGCAGCAAAAATTATTTTCTTTTTTTTTTAAAGGTGAGAAGTATTTATTGCAATGTCTACAAGACTGTACTCGTTTATCTACACAGACTACAGCCAGCCTAATGTGACTCGAGCTTTCATGTGGCTTCAGTTCAGCGGAGTGCTTTGTTTATACTGAGTGTGGACCGGAATCGCACATTAATATATCTGAAAAACTACTGGAATAAACATTTCAAACTGCATCATTTAATATAGTTCAAGATAAACATTCTTATTTATGATTTTGTCGCCTGTTGCGATGAGGGGAAATTGGAAATCCTCCATCTGTTCGTGCATGTTGTGAGCATGACAACTTGAAAAATAAGCGTGGTATCAACTTCTTTTTAGGTGTGGCAACATCTAGGTCTAAGAAAGATTCCTTTTGAAGATTGGGTGGCCATGTCAAAATCCAATATGGCAGCTATCATATATACAATATGTAAATCGGCCACTCCCTTTCATTGGAAGAAATTATCTTTATAGATTTAATATTGCTTAAAAGTATATTTTCCTCAAATGATTGTGGTGGACAAAAATGTATCAATGGGGGCCAAGGCCACCACTGTCCACCCCCTGGCTCCTGCACTGCACCTGTTGGTGGATACAATTGCTGCCTCCACCACCTCTGCCTTGTACAAGCAAAAATAAATAAATAGATGAAACACAGTAGCATCTACCCACTTGAATATCTTGCACCAAAAACTTTAAGGTTTATTTACAGTACGTTCCCTGTCCAATTCCAGTCCAGAAAAACACTTGTTTCAAATGCTACAAACATTCACTATCCAAATCCCTCAGTGACACGGGGACATTGGCATACCACTTATACAGTTTGCTTATGAGTACCTTAATGTTTTTTTAAGAAACTTCCAGAATATAAGACAAGGAGAATGTATTAAAAACTTAAAGCAACTGATTTTATTTAAGTGACATAAGAGTTATTTTATTTGGATGTTGTGTTTAAGACTGTATTAGAACAACTTGAAATATCTTGACAATGATTTTATGTGTAAAGGTTATCTGTTTATCTAATATATTCATGGGTACATCACAAATTAGAATACAGGTAGTCCTCGACTTACGACGGAGATCCGTTCCTACGTCGTAAACCGAATTTCGACGTAAGTCGGAACATACGTACATACTGCACCATATACGTACAGTACTGTATTCCCAAGCACTTAGCCTATCTTAACACAGTACCCGACATAATTGTCAAAAAACACATACATTTGGGAGCCATAATGAAGTGAAAAAAGAGTTAATTTCCTACTGGGATGCTGGTAAAGCCGTTTTCCTCCGTCCATCCTCCGTATTCTCTATTGTGTTTACGTCGTAAAACCGTCGTCCATAAAACAGCTACTTTTCCACAGCTGCTGCCTGTTTCTGCTGGTCCAGCTTGGTCCAACAAGTTTTGTTTTGTTTTTTGAATGTCCAGAGGACCAGACTTAGCTTTTTTAGAGCGTACAGTGCAGTATTTCTCCTCCGCTACGTTTACAATGTAAAACCGGAAACTGCGTAACTCATCTTTTCAAAATAAAATTTCAAAATATATATATATATTTTTAATAAAAAATAAATAAATTATGGGAGATGCGTCGTAACCGCAAAACGCCGTAACTCACGACCGTCATAAGTCGAGGACTACCTGTACTGTATTGTGAAAAAGTTCAATATTATATACAGCAGGTAAGACACTTCTGATGTCTTTTTTCAGGTGACGTGACATTTGTAGCCCATGTCTAGGATTCGTCTATGCATAGTGTGCATGAGTTTCCAATATGAAACTTTATCACTATATTCTAAAATTTTTAGATGCACCTGTATTATATAAATTAAATTTAGGCTTTGTTTACTGCACAGATTTGCAAAAACAAGAGTAGTAAATAAGAAATATCTGCTGATTATAAATCAAATCCTGTTGGTTTTGATGGGAAAGGGAGGCAGAGCTGTCTGCGTCACTTCAGGATTTGTCAGCTCAGACTGCGTGAAGGTGTATTAGCATTTCTTTGATTTGTGTTTGCAGCCATGAATCTGTCCGTGTCTCGCTCTAACCGCCAGTGTCTGCCTGCTGCCGGCTACAAAGGGCCGTACGCTGCTGTGACAGCCAGCCACCGTGAGCTGTCATCACCCGCTGATGCTCTAACATGCATTAAACATTTTCTACTGGGGATTTTTTTTTTTATTGCCATTTCTTCAGGAAGTATGTGTCGGTGCACGCCATGCCAGTGCAAATATTCAGGTCTGTAGATTAGCATATTAGATGGGCTTTACTGTGTTTTTGATAATCAGCCAAATGTCAAATGGAATACAACTTAGTCACTTTTCCAGACATTCAGCTAAAGTTTTGCAGGTGAGTCTTAGAGCACTAACACTGCAAGACCTTTCTTTAAACTTTAAACTCTGGCGCGGCGGGCAATATGCGTTCTTAAATAATTCCTTTGGATTAGAGAAGTCATTAGGATGAGACACAGCAATCCAGAATAAAAGACGTCTTTAGAGTCCAAACTGGACTTTCGTTGTTATTTTAGAGACCGTGTCAGGACGAGGTGATGAAAGAGTCAGAAAACTTTTCTGTCTTCAGAGAAATCAAAGACGTTTTAATCATTTATCCGTGAGACCGGAGTGTAAAAGAGGAGTTTCACTCTTTTTACAAGACGTTGGTAAATCTTTAAAAGAAGTTTCTTTGTGTGGTTCAGGGCATCTTTTAACTTGTATCATGCTGGTCCCATTTACCAGATTATAAGGAGCATTAAGCGAAACAAAACAGTCAGATAAGTCCAACTTCATTCAACTCATTCACAATAACCACATTAAATTGTTTTGAGGTCAGTAAGCACAACCAGAATTAATGCATAAGGCACACCTGATCACATGGCTCACTGTCGATATGTGAGAAAATTAAAGGATTTTAAGTGCGCCCTATCTGAAGAATACGGTAAACCTTTCTGTAACTTTTAGGCATGTATTAATTTTACACCTCTTTAATGCAGTTCTCGTATACATTTTAAGAGTCCGTAAAAGAAAACGTGACCTGGAAAATCATAGGAGGATAAAACTGAACGTGCGTGGCTCTTTTGGTTTAGTCAGCACGTCCAGGACGGTTTCTGACAGTAAAATATGACCTCTCAGTAATGACTTTGGCCAGATTCTCTGTTGCAGGAGGGAGGAAGTCTTATCGTGCAGAAACAGGAGTGGAGATTAGAGGTGAACTCACTGAGGGGTGTTTGGGCCATAACCGGGACCCTCCATTTGATTTACAAGTGTTTGCAGAAAAACTCAAAGCTTTTAAATCATGATCGCCCAACCTCCATTAATAATGCCGAGGGCTGAATGGCACTGAAGAAGCTGAATCTGAGTGTTTAAACTTAATATGTCAAAAAACTTCAGCTAAACTAACAAGTGTGTCCTGACGTTTGGTTTTTGTAACTTTTGTGTTTTATTTAAATTTATTTCAATAAGTTCCTCATAGAATTACATTGAAATACTGTATCTTTAATTTGTGTAACTTAACTTACTATAAATCTTTTAAGCTGCTTTTAGCTTAAAGCTACTATTGTGCTCCTTTTAGCTTTTAACTACCATTCTGCTTCTTTTAGCTGCTGATATGCTCTTTTTAGCCATAGCGTCTTGCTAAATTTACAATCAGGTTCCTAAAATATCTTTATTTTTTTAATCTGATGTTATATTTTGCTATTTGTTTTCAGCTACCTTTTTGGTGCTTGAAGCCTCGGATATAGTTGACGCGTCGCATAGGGCGCGCGGCCAAAGTGACGCAAACGCGAAGTCCCCGCCCCCGCGCTTTGGCCAGCGCGTTGGTTTCGCGCGTGGTCGTGCACCTCCCAGATTTTGAAGCTCCGCAAGCCTAGCGCGCGCGCCGAATTGATTGACAGGTCGGGTGTGGACCTCACCGACAGCCTTCACGCCAGATTCTGCAGCTGTCTGCGCCGCTGTGGTCGTGGAAACGGCGTCGCGACGCATGGAGGAATGTTTTGTGACACAAAATGTATTAAATTCTCCTTCGTTCCTGATCTGGAGTCGGACTTTTCTTTTGTTTTTTCGCCAAAAGTCACGTGATCGCTTTCTCCTCCGCTGACTCCATGCATTAAAACCGCAAATAAAGACAACAGTTCAGCACGCGAGCGGAAAGCTATTTGTTTTTGTTGTGTGATTTCAAACAGTTCTTCTTCTACGGTAGATTTCTTCTTCTACACCCTTTCTTGCAACATATGCACAGGTTTTAGAGGGTACTGCCACCTGCTGGTCCGTAAAAGAACAGCACTTTGCCAAGCGCTGCCGTGCCACACTATAAACGCATGCACAGTGCACGCGCAGCACGTGCGCTCCAGCTTGCGGACCAAAGCGCGACTATATCCGAGGCTTTAGCTTCTAGCTATTGCTTTTCTACTTTTGATTTTAGCCATTCAATCTGTTTTGCTCATTTTAGCCTCTACTTTCTAACACCGTTGGCATATGTTTGCTAATTTTGTTTTAGCTGTTGCTAATGTTCCACAAATATTTGCTTTAAGCCTCAGTTCTGTTTGTTTTAAAAGAAAATCAACACAAAGTCAGCAGAAGTGACTGCAATCTGGAGAAAAAAAAACATACCAAAAATAAAAACTATAAACAGAAAAACAATTGTGCTGACTCAGCATTTTGAATATTACCAGAAATATGCCTGATTAGAAAAAAAAATCTGGTCATTGAGTAAATTTAGTCACTGACCGCTGGTTCCAGAGAGTTGTGTGTTCGTCTCCTGACTGACAGATCTGAGTCCGTCAGGAGAATGAAACGGTTTGACAACAACAAGCCAGATCAGGATTTGACATACCGTATTCGTCGGACTTTAACACGCTCCCGTGTATAATATGCTTTGTCCAATTATTGCCAATAAACCAGAAAAAAAAACGTACATAATACGCTTTGGTGTTTAATACGCATCTATTATGCGTCACCGCTACGCGACGCGTCAGCGCCTCGTTTGCCCTGCTTAAAATGGCGGCCACAGAAGCGTCAGCACGGAAGGACTTTACAAGATTAAAACGGTAAAAACTATTATTTCTTTGCTGAGAAAAAATATATTTCTTAGCTGACGTTATAGCACAAGGGTTCCCGAGCTTAACCGTTCCTTAATCAATTCACGAAATGGTCAAATCTGCTGAATTTAAATTGTTTCGGTTTGACTTTTTCCAAACAGCCTCGGGGGCGCTACGAAAATAAATTATAAATAAATCGAATTTTATCTCAAATGTCTTCTACAGGTCAACAGTCTGTAAATTGAAGCCATATAATTACACTCTGTAAGCAGAAAAAATATCCACCGAGTGGTTTCTGAGCTGTTTATCTAAACAGTAGGTATCTGTTTATGGTAGCTAACAGCTAACATGCTAAAAGTAATTTTTTTTTGTTGCTCTAAATATCTTCTGCAGCTAACAGGTTGTAAATGACCACCAAATAATTACACTCTGTAAGTTTCAAGAAAATCTGCGATGGTGATTTTTTATTTTTATTTATTTATTTATTTGTTCATTTTACATTTTGTAAAAAAAAAAAATTCACATTATAACAATATAATGAAAAAATAAAAAACATAAAATGAAAGGAGACAGGGAGAAGAAAAGTATCTTATTTTACCTGCCCCTTATTTCTATTATAATAACAAAAAAAGCGAGATCAATAAAAATAACTCAATCAAATATACAAATTTCCAAGCCACTCAACAATGATAAAAAAAATTAAGCTATTTACATGATTTGAATACACATTTAAGTTTTTAGTACAATTTGACAATTTGAGTATTTAGTATTTAATTAAAGGTTCAGTATGCAGCTTTTTAACACGCTGGCACTTAGAAACATTTTGAACAGAGACACGTTTCTGGTCCCTCCTCACTCAGAGCCATATATGACTCAGCTCCACCTCACTCGCGCTGCAGCCTGGAATGCTCCGCCTCCTCTACATGTCCCGTTTTTTAAGTATTGGATATCGGATCCAACCTGCCGATATTTCCGATCCAGCTTCAAAGAGCACTTGTGTTGCATCACATTCTGTGACTGCTGTCTTAACATTGTGTGAGTTAAACCCAATGAAGACACTCTTGAACCTTACAACAAGAAACTCACTTACTTTAACAGCACACAAGAGGCAGGTCTATACCACACACATGTCCTCCTCACTCATGGTGCAGCTGGAAAACTAAAAAAAAATGCTAAGCATGATGGGAAAGACAACAAAATCCACTCCCTTAGTGGTTAAGGGGAGTGGATTTTGTTGTCTTTCCCATCATGCTTAGCGTTTTTTTAGTTTTTCCAGCTGCACCATGAGTGAGGACATGTGTGTGGTATAGACCTGCCTCTTGTGTGCCGTTAAAGTTTGTGAGTTTCCTGTTGTAAGGCTCAAGAGTGTCTTGGGTGTACTGTATCTCACACAATGTTAAAATGAATAGTCCCAGTAAAAAAATTCCATTATACAGATTCACATACCTGAACAGTATTGGATCGGAAAAGTATCGGTATCGGTCGATACCCAGGTTTTAAGTATCGGATCGGAAGTGAGAAATGTGGATCGGTGCATCCCTAGTTTCAACTTGCTCTTTGTCTCTCCCTGGACATTATTCCTGTCGCCTACAGTCTCCATTACAATTACACGAACATGGCCAGGTGTGGAAGTTACGTAGATGACAATATAAGTTTGAAGCTAATCAGGAGGTTTCAGGTTTGAATCCCCAGAACAACAACATTTGGGATGTAAAGGAGAAGCATATGCACCTGTTTCCACTCTCATTTGCCCCACTGTGGGCACTTAAGCATGGCACTTAATGGTGGTGTGACATGATCTTGGAACTATGCATAAAGTGGCACAACATATATGTTGTTTCATTCAACTATGTTAGTTTTTACAAGCAAAATGATAAATCAATGAAATTTTGTTTCAAAGGTGATTTTAAAATTGGCGCTGTGTTTCGTCACGGGACATCCGGGTACAGGTACTTACGCATGCGACGTTGTGACGTAAAGACAAGGACTTCAGCAGTGTTGGGAATGTTAATTTAAAAAAGTAATTAATTATAGTTACTAGTTACTTCTCCCAAAAAGTAACTGAGTTAGTAACTGAATTACTCCCCTATAAAAGTAATTAGTTACCAGGGAAAGTAACTATTGTTTGTTCGGTTGGTTTAAGTTTACCGGTAGATATATCTACGAATTTAAAGTGGAATTCCTGTATATTTGATCTTGGTTGATAGTATTATTGATTTTACTTGATTTTATCACTTGTTTTATTTATTTATTTATTTATTTTTTAAGCAGGCCTATTCTGCCTCCACATGATTCTGTTTTTAATCTTAGTTAATACCATTATTGATTTTATTTGATTTTATCACTTGTTTTTATTGTTGTAGCACTTTGAGATTTTTATTAATGAAAAGTGCGGTATAAATTGAATTTATTATTATTATTATTATTATATTGCTTTTGTTTCTGGTCTTGACAGTATCCACTTGTCAACATCAGTACATGAAACAAGGTTTAAAGTGTGTGATGCACATCTCTGATGTGGTGGTAAAGTAATTACAGCATCATCATTATCACCACCAACACTGTTTTGCAAGACATCATTAATTTGTTAGCAGAGCTCACGTTAGCCACACCTGGTCTGCTGTCAACAGCAGTGTTTTTAGCCACCAGTTTTGTTGAACCATGTGCAGTTGTGAGATGCTTCATCAGATTTGAGTTGCTAACGACGGACGTCGACAAACACTTCGCTCCGGGACATAATGTACACTTCACATGCACGTTTTTGCCTTTTACCTCAAGGAGAGTAAAGTAGTGCCTGTATTTCCAATTTGAAAACGCCATCTTTCCTTTCAGACTCGCAGGACTTCTGCTAACTTCCTCCAGACTCGCCATTGCTGCCGGACTTCTGCTAACTATTCAGATTTGGAGCTAAAGCCAGTGTTGCCAGATCTCGCGACAGAAACACGCGTGTGGTTTGCGAGTGAACTGAACAACAGAACCTCTGATTGGCTGACCTCTATCTGACACTCTACCTTAACCAATCAGCATCAACCTTCTTGTTTCACCCCTCCCTACCCTCTGCTTCCTCCCCCTCCTCCTCTCTCTCACCAAGGGGAAAAAAAAAGTAAACAAGCAGCGAGAGCCAGCGCGCGGAAGACAAAATAACGTACCCCATTTTAGTGGTAGTAACGTAACGGCGTTGTAACGATAGACATAGTAACTACTTAGATTACCCGTTAATGAAAAAAATAACTCCGTTTGTAACGCCGTTTATTTGTAACTCCGTTATTCCCATCACTGGACTTCAGTCTGCAGGCTGCTATTAGCACGCAGTGTCATTGTCTTCAAGATCGCCTATTTTCTTTTGTATAACTTGAAAAATGCAGGTACGTTGTGTCGCATTTGGGTGTTCTAACATCGCCAGCTTTGTAGACGACTATGATCGGGTTCCAGCACTTCACCCTTGTAACCTTGCTCATCTGAAATGTCGGACTCCCCCTCGCACCCTGAACGGTAAGACTCAAATAAATACGGCTGCAGTCCTACAGTGGAACCAGCTGTTTCTTGTTCATCACTCAAACTAACTTCGGCTTCCCAAACTGAAGACAAATCGCTCAAATCTTTACTTAGATTGCTTACCGGTATTTCCTCGGTTTATATATTCACTGCTATCTGTTATTTACAAGGTGCGTCCTGGCCATTGCGTCATAAAAATGTGTCAGTGTTTGACTGCGACGCACTGCAGAGTTACGTCATTAAAACTATTTTATTTAAAAACACTTTTATATGTTAATTATTCGAAGCATCTGTGTACAAACAATCAAAGCTGAGTAGCTCTTCTTTCTAAAATGTCTATTTTGAAATCATGTCACACCACCTTTAAGCCACCCAGCTGCTCTCTGGGCCTCATGGATGGCAGCCCTCTGCTCTACACAGAGGGCTGCTGTAGCTCACTGATAGTGGCTGCTTCAGGAAGGGCATCCAGCGTGCAATACCCCCAAAATTGATTGCTTCAAATCAATCAAAGTTTTTGTGTGAGTTTGCTCACTGTGGTGACCCCTGAAGACGTGAGCAGCCAAAGGAAATAAACATTTAAAAGATGATGACGTAAACCAGCAGCACATTTTTTTCCTATTAGCAAAGTGAAGAAATAATAAATAAAAACACTTTAAAGTCACATTTGTTCTTAATTTTTACAGGTATACTTGCTATGAATCAACAAACTGGTTCGTTAATTAAACATTTGTTTTTATTGGTTGAATTATTTGGAGGCTGGTCCGTGTTGTGGATCACGTCGTTGATGTTTTGAATGTTTCTTTTGTCTAAAACTGGAGCAGTCTGAGTTTACGACAGACTCGTTTTTGTTTCAGTCTTTTTTATTTAAGAGGAGACTTGGTCAAATCAGCACCGGCGGGTCAGACAAATAAAACTGTCGGCATTCTGAAGTGAAGCAAAATGCCATCAGGGCTTTTATTTGTCCTTTTTGTTTTGCTGATTGCCTTGTTGATGTTGTGTTTGGGCCGCCATGAAGGCGACGTCCAAGCAAACGCTACGTTTCTTTTTTTAATATTTTTAAATTTAGACAAAAAGTGTTTTATTTAAGTGCAACTAAAAAGGTTATTGATGGAATCAGCAGCTCAGATTTGGTTGATTGCAACGATTATTGGCAGTAAATATAAAAAATAATAATTTAAAACAAGTCATTTCTGGATAAGTTTGAGATTTTATGTTTGATATTCACCATTTAAACATTTCACTGATTCTGACCCCTAAAAGCTGGAGGACCGTCCTCCTGAGCTGCATCGGTGGCATGTGGCGGTGAGGAAAACGGTTGGAGTGAAAAATAATCCGGGGACACTTAAAGCAAACAGAGCTGCGGTGAAATTGTTTTAACATTTAGCCGATGAGCAAGAATGACGGTGGTTTTCCACGGGGTAACATGAGGCTTGTTTCACAGTTAAATATCACAGAAGCGTTTCGAGCAATTTACTTCGACATTTAAAGTCTGGATCTGTAGAAGATGAGATTGCATCACATTATGTTCGCTTGAAGTGAGTTCAGCCGAGCCAAATCAGCTAAAGCTACTTTTATTGCTCTTTTTTGTTGGGAGTATTTCTTTATCACAGCTTCAGCTTCTATTCGGATCCTTGGCCTAACGATAAAAAGATAAATGTTTTCTGTCAGAAGAGTTTGAACAGTGTGCTGCATCACAGGAAGAAGAGGCTTTTATTGTCACATCAGTGTACAACGATATTTGGGTTTGCTTCCCTGAGCAAAAGTAAAAACAATGTGATATAAAGGAAAGCAAATACAGGTAGTCCTCGACTTACGACGCCCCAGACTTACGACGTTTCGGACTTATGCATCTCATTATATTAAAAATTATTTTTTTAAATAAATAAATAAATGTACAGTACTGTACAGTCACCAAGCACTTAGCCTATCCTAACACAGTTAAGGAGTGAGCTGAATTGTCTCCCTCCTCCCTAGCAGGCTCCATTCACATAAAGGGAGCTAGCTCCCTTTATGTGAAAGGGAGACAATTCAACTCACTCCTTCATCTTTAAAAACTGTGTTAGGATAGGCTAAGTGCTTGGTAACTGTACAGTACTGTACATCTATTTATATAAAAAAAAAAATATTATTTTTTTTTGTATGTGATCCTACTTACGAATTTTCGACTTACGAACGGCCCGTAGGTACGGAACTCGCTCGTAAGTCGGAGACTACCTGTAATAATATTAATCAGGGGTGGGACCGCCTTTTTCTTTTTTCTGAAGTCAATGATCAGTTCATAGTCTTTGAGGTGTTGAGCAGATTATTCCCCCCTGCACCAAGTACAGTAGTCAGTTGTTCCACCTCGTCCCTGTAGGCCAACTCATCCTCCCCACTGATGGGCCCTACCACTGTGGTGCCATCTGCAAATTTGACTATGTGTTGTTGTGGTGAGCAGGGGTGGAGTCATGTGTGTAGAGGGCATAGAGCAGGGGGCTCAGCACACAGCCCTGCGGGGCTCCCGTGTTGAGGCTGAGGACCATAGATGTGTGATGGCCCACTCGAACCCTCTGAACGCGATCAGACAGGAAACTGTACCCATGTGAGTTTGTCCACCAGTTTGTTGGGGAGGACGGTGTTGAAAGCAGAGCTATAGTCTATAAAGAGTGTCTGCGCATAACACTTTTTTCCTCCAGGTGGGACGTAGAAACATGGAAGGCTGTGCCTGTAGCATCCTCAGTTGATCTATTTCTCTTTTTTTAGCTGCTCCCTTCTGCAGGGGGTCACCACCAAGAGTGAACTCACTCAGAGGATTTGTCATTCTTGATGTTACCTGGGCTTGAATCCAGAGCCTCAGGATTACGAGGCATCCACCGTGACCACCGAGCTACCGCAGCCCATGACAGCTGGGAAACTAGCTGATGAAAAAAAGTCCCTCAGACTGTGAGAGCGTCCCTGAACTCTGAGCGCTTGTGCCCAAAGTGATGGGAGTTCAATCTTTGCGTGGACAGTTTTTTTTTAAATCACAGCTTATTTCTGTGAAAACTGTATTGTTGGCTGTGCACATTACTTTATTAACACATCGTGAGACACCACTGTGGAACCACGACCCGTGTCGAGTTATCTAACCTCTGTGACTTTAGAGGAAAAATCTGTTCTTTCAACAGAATCGTGCAGCAAAGATTGACCAACAACTCTAGAAATAAAAGTTAATTCATTCGAATCAATAGCACAGTGAAGCAGCTAGGTGACCTTTTCTGCAGTGAGGGCAGGCGTGTACTGTAGGTCTGCAGGAACAGGAGGGAATTAGCAGTGGACGCCGTCCTCCTTCTGATGACGTCTCTTTTAATTACACTTTCAGTGTTGAATCAGCGAAAATGCCAGTTCAGGACCTATTGAGTTTTATTCCCGTGTGGTTTGAATGCAAATTAATTTCAGGGTATGTATTCAGTTTTTTTTTTGTATCTGTTAATGCACAGATTAGCATTACTGTTTTGATTTTACAATCTCACACTTGTTGTTCCGGAGATAGTACTTCCTGTTGTGAGAGACTCTCCTGAGTCTCGGTTCCTGTTGTATTCAGCTGTAAATCATTTAATCTGTGTGTGTTTTCTAGCCAAGAACTGGGAATATACTTGTTGCCAATAGATAAGATATTGTATTATCCCAACGGAAGTTCAGTAGTTACCATCTCCTTTCATTCACAAAACAACATAAGAACAAAGATATGATAAAAACAACAACAACAGTAGCCGTAATGTGACCAACACTAGCGGATAATACCTCTTTTTTCACGTTTATTTTGCGTCACCTGCTTGGAAGGGGCACAAAAATCACCTGGAGGCTTCAAATTGAAATGAAACTCCACCGAGGTGCCTCTCGTTGAGATGCATATTCCTGCTTCTCCTCTCACGCTCACAAACCCATCACGTCTCAGAGAAGGATTGAAATAACTCGAGTCTGAATCTGTGCACATCAGCAGGAACTGCAAACACTGTAAACAGGACAAAGTCGCTTTAAAGCTCAGCGTTGATCTGTGGATTGTTTACTTGTTGTTGTTATGATTGAAATCTATAAGTAAACTCCTAAAGGAAGCCTCGTATTGTGTGTGTGATGTCGCCTTTTTCAAAATACAGGGGGTCCCTGACTTACGAGCGAGTTCCATTCCTACGACTATCTCGTAACACGGAATCTCATATGTCGGAACCCGAAACACGTGTTGCTCATAAGTCCGGATTTTCGGTCGTAAGCCGGAAAATTTATGCTAGCGCTACTACGAACACTCGTTTTTCATCACGAACGTTCCTACTAGTTCATAAACATGCTCAGAAACTTGTTTCCAAACGGTTAGCTAACACACTTTCATCTAAAAACACATAAAAGTGCTGTATTTTCTGTATGTTCTTTACAAATTTACTGCTCGTTAGTGAGCTCGTAAGTCCGGAACCTCGTGTGTCGATGCGCTCGTAAGTCGGAGACCACCTGTAAATCTTTTGATTTTGCATCTACCATCTAAATTTTGGTTTAGATTGTAGTAAAATAAAGAACTGACAGAGTTTCTCATAACTTGTTGATCATTTTGAGTGTTTAGTACCTCCTTTTAACAAGCAATGCCCAGATCTGTTGAATAAGATGTAGATTACAGAGCTTGTCTAATTTAAAATACTAAAAGTCCTTTTTAAGTAATATTTCCTGCTCTACTGAACTCAGAAACATTTCAGTGTTTTTACCAAGAACTGAATTTGAGTTTATCATTTGCTTTAATCAGACGTTCAAATTAGTTGGAAATGTACCATATTAATCTAAAGGCCAATCCTATTCAATCTAAAACCCATCCATCCATCCATCCATCCATATTTTACCTGCTTCTTCCTTTTCGTGTCACAGGGAATGTTGACTTTCAGTCACTTCTTTTGAGCTCAGATATTTCTACAGATTCTTCTACTCTGTTGTTCAGATTATAAACTGCAGATGATGGAGATTCAGTCTTTCATTGAGGTTTATTCTGAAATTGTTCCACTATTTTTAGATGCAATTTTATCTCAGACTGGTGAACCTCTGCCCATCTTTACACCTGAGAGATACAGCCTCTCTAAAACCCTCTTAATACCCAACCCTCTTACTGACCCGTTGCCAATTAACCAAATCAGCTGCAAATTATTCTTTTAGCTGTTTCTTATTCTTACCTCTTTAAAATACCTTTTTTTGTCCCTGCAACAACATTTTGAGTTATTTTGCTGCTATCAATTTCAAAATAACTTTTTTAAGTGCAGTTTTTTATTTTATTTGACACTTTTTTTTCTTCCATTGTGAATAGAATATGGGTTTATCAGTCCAGTGTTTCAACTCCCATTATCCAAGAAGGGCACCCTGCCCTGTCAACAGAACCGAGCGCCCTGCCAGAGGTTGTAGCCACAGAATAAGTGGCTTCGATCTAACATAACATAAGTAAAGTAGCACTCCGGTTGGCTGTGGCAGAGTGGTTAGAGCAGTTGTCTTCCAATGCAAGAGTTGGGGGTTCGAATCCACCAGTAGTCACATGTCGAAGTGTCCCTGGGCAAGACACTGAAACCCTCATTGGCTCCGATGCATGTCCCATCTAGAGTTGCATTCGGGCCCCAAAAATCAGATCCGACCCGGCCCCAGCCCGCATTCATCATTTCTGAACCCCACCCGACCCGACAAATTAACAGTAATTACAGGTCAGAACCCGGAAAACAAAAACATTTTTAAATTAGTTATTAACGGTCGGGGATACGCGACTGAGCAGACGGAGCAGAAGGTCAGAGCTGAGGGGGTGTTTGTCCTTTCATGGCCGTCGAACATTAAAACCCTGTTTCTCCTTGCATTCTTCTGCATTACTCAGAAACGGACCCTGCTCTGACACATCTGCTTTGGGATCTCACCTGTTTGGGTCATCGGCTGCGTGCGTCCGCTGAGCGCAGCGACTGAATGAACGTCCATTTGGGCTGATGGATCGCTTCCTGG
>JBBPBX010017331.1:0-19081 GCA_038048925.1 Garcialebias charrua
GACAAGGTGGGAAGATGAGGATGCTCCAGTCCTGATGGAAAGCTGTGTATCGTCGGCATAACAGTGAAAAGAAATGTTGAACTGATTAATAATTTGACCTAAAGGCAGCATGTAAAGGGAATAGGTGGATAGGTGGATCAGAACACATGTGAGCAGGTGGATCAGAACACCCGAGGACAGGTGTATCAGAACACATGTGAACAGGTGGATCAGAACACATGTGAACAGGTGGATCAGAACACATGTGGACAGTTGGATCATAACACCTGTGGACAGGTGGATCAGAACAAATGTGGACAGGTGGATCAGAACACATGTGGATAGGTGGATAAAAACACCTGAGGACAGGTGGATCAAAACACATGTGGAAAGGTGGATCAGAACAAATGTGGACAGGTGGATCAGAACACATGTGGATAGGTGGATCAAAACACCTGAGGACAGGTGGACCAAAACACATGTGGACAGGTGGATCAGAACAAATGTGGACAGGTGGATCAGAACACATGTGGACAGGTGGATCAAAACACCTGAGGACAGGTGGATCAGAACACCTGAGGACAGGTGGATCAAAACACCTGAGGACAGGTGGATCAGAACACATGTGGACAGGTGGATATAAACACCGCAGGACAGGTGGATCAGAACACCTGAGGACAGGTGGATCAAAACACCTGAGGACAGGTGGATCAGAACACATGTGGAAAGGTGGATCAGAACAAATGTGGACAGGTGGATCAAAACACCTGAGGACAGGTGGATCAGAACAAATGTGGACAGCTGGATCAGAACACATGTGGATAGGTGGATCAAAACACCTGAGGACAGGTGGATCAAAACACATGTGGAAAGGTGGATCAGAACAAATGTGGACAGGTGGATCAGAACACATGTGGACAGGTGGATCAAAACACCTGAGGACAGGTGGATCAGAACACCTGAGGACAGGTGGATCAGAACACCTGAGGACAGGTGGATCAAAACACCTGAGGACAGGTGGATCAGAACACATGTGGACAGGTGGATCAAAACACCTGAGGACAGGTGGATCTGAACAAATGTGGACAGGTGGATCAGAACACATGTGGATAGGTGGATCAGAACACATGTGGATAGGTAGATCAGAACACATGTGGATAGGTGGATCAGAACACATGTGGATAGGTGGATCAGAACACATGTGGACAGGTGGATCAGAACACATGTGGACAGGTGGATCAGAACACATGTGGACAGGTGGATCAGAACACCTGTGGACAGGTGGATCAGAACACCTGACCGTGGACAGGTGGATCAGAACACATGGACAGGTGGATCAGAACACCTGTGGACAGGTGGATCAGAACACATGTGGACAGGTGGATCAGAACACATGTGGACAGGTGGATCAGAACACATGTGGACAGGTGGATCAGAACACCTGTGGACAGGTGGATCAGAACACATGTGGACAGGTGGATCAGAACACATGTGGACAGGTGGATCAGAACACATGTGGACAGGTGGATCAGAACACATGTGGACAGGTGGATCAGAACACATGTGGACAGGTGGATCAGAACACCTGAAGACATGTGGACCGGAACACCCGTGGATTGGTGGATCAGAACACATGTTGACAGGTGGATCAGAACAACTGTGGACAGGTGGATCAGAACACATGTGGACAGGTGGATAAGAACACATGTGGACAGGTGGATCAGAACACATGTGGACAGGTGGATCAGAACACACGTGGACAGGTGGATCAGAACACCTGAGGACAGGTGGATCAGAACACATGTGAACAGGTGGATCAGAACACCTTTGAGCAGGTGGATCAGAACACATGTGGACAAGTGGATCAGAACACCTGTGAGCAAGTGGATCAGAACACATGTGGATAGGTGGATCAGAACACCTGTGAGCAGTTGGATCAGAACACATGTGGATAGGTGGATCAGAACACCTGTGAGCAGGTGGATCAGAACACCTGAGGACAGGTGTATCAGAACACCTGTGAGCAGGTGGATCAGAACACCTGAGGACAGGTGTATCAGAACACATGTGAACAGGTGGATCAGAACACATGTGGACAGGTGGATCAGAACACCTGTGAGCAGGTGGATCAGAACACCTGAGGACAGGTGTATCAGAACACATGTGAACAGGTGGATCAGAACACCTGTGAGCAGGTGGATCAGAACACCTGAGGACAGGTGTATCAGAACACATGTGAACAGGTGGATCAGAACACCTGTGAACAGGTGGATCAGAACACATGTGGACAGGTGGATCAGAACACCTGAGGACAGGTGTATCAGAACACATGTGGAAAGGTGGATCAGAACACCTGTGAGCAGGTGGATCAGAACACCTGAGGACAGGTGGATCAGAACACATGTGAACAGGTGGATCAGAACACCTGTGAACAGGTGGATCAGAACACCTGTGAGCAGGTGGATCAGAACACCTGTGAACAGGTGGATCAGAACACCTGTGAGCAGGTGGATCAGAACACATGTGGACAGGTGGATCAGAACACATGTGAGCAGGTGGATCAGAACACCTGTGAACAGGTGGATCAGAACACATGTGGACAGGTGGATCAGAACACCTGTGGACAGGTGGATCAGAACACCTGTGAACAGGTGGATCAGAACACCTGTGAGCAGGTGGATCAGAACACATGTGAACAGGTGGATCAGAACACCTGTGAACAGGTGGATCAGAACACCTGTGAACAGGTGGATCAGAACACCTGTGAGCAGGTGGATCAGAACACATGTGGACAGGTGGATCAGAACACATGTGAACAGGTGGATCAGAACACCTGTGAACAGGTGGATCAGAACACATGTGGACAGGTGGATCAGAACACCTGTGGACAGGTGGATCAGAACACCTGTGAACAGGTGGATCAGAACACCTGTGAGCAGGTGGATCAGAACACATGTGGACAGGTGGATCAGAACACATGTGAACAGGTGGATCAGAACACCTGTGAACAGGTGGATCAGAACACATGTGGACAGGTGGAATAGAACACCTGAGGACAGGTGTATCAGAACGCATGTGAACAGGTGGATCAGAACACCTGAGGACAGGTGGATCAGAACACCTGAGGACAGGTGGATCAGAACACATGTGGACAGGTGGATCAGAACACATGTGGACAGGTGGATCAGAAGAAATGTGGATAGGTGGATCAGAACACATGTGGATAGGTGGATCAGAACACATGTGGACCAGTGGATCAGAACACCTGTGGACAGGTAGATAAGAACACATGTGGATAGGTGGATCAGAACATATGTGGACAGGTGGATCAGAACACCTGAGGACAGGTGTATCAGAACACCTGTGACAGGTGCATCGGAACACCTGTGGACAGATGGATCGGAACACCTGTGGACAGGTGGATCGGAACCTCTGTGGACAGGTGGATCAGAACACCTGTGAACAGGTGGATCAGAACTCCTGTGGACAGGTGGATCAGAACACCTGTGGACAGGTCGATCAGAACACGTGTGGACAGGTGGATCAGAACACATGTGGACAGGTGGATCAGAACACATGTGGACAGGTGGATCAGAACACATGTGGACAGGTGGATCAGAACACCTGTGGACAGGTGGATCAGAACACCTGTGGACAGGTGGATCAGAACACTGTGACAGGTGGATCAGAACACATGTGGACAGGTGGATCAGAACACCTGTGGACAGGTGGATCAGAACACCTGTGGACAGGTGGATCAGAACACATGTGGACAGGTGGATCAGAACACCTGTGGACAGGTGGATCAGAACACATGTGGACAGGTGGATCAGAACACCTGTGGACAGGTGGATCAGAACACATGTGGACAGGTGGATCAGAACACCTGTGGACAGGTGGATCAGAACACATGTGGACAGGTGGATCAGAACACATGTGGACAGGTGGATCAGAACACATGTGGACAGGTGGATCAGAACACATGTGGACAGGTGGATCAGAACACATGTGGACAGGTGGATCAGAACACATGTGGACAAGTGGATCAGAACACATGTGGACAGATGGATCAGAACACATGTGGACAAATGGATACGAACACATGTGGACAGGTGGATCAGAACACATGTGGACAGGTGTATCAGAACACATGTGGACAGGTGTATCAGAACACATGTGAACAGGTGGATCAGAACACATGTGGACAGGTGGATCAGAACACCTGTGAGCAGGTGGATCAGAACACCTGAGGACAGGTGTATCAGAACACATGTGAACAGGTGGATCAGAACACATGTGGAAAGGTGGATCAGAACACCTGTGAGCAGGTGGATCAGAACACCTGAGGACAGGTGTATCAGAACACATGTGAACAGGTGGATCAGAACACCTGTGAACAGGTGGATCAGAACACATGTGAACAGGTGGATCAGAACACCTGAGGACAGGTGTATCAGAACACATGTGGAAAGGTGGATCAGAACACCTGTGAGCAGGTGGATCAGAACACCTGAGGACAGGTGTATCAGAACACATGTGAACAGGTGTATCAGAACACCTGTGAACAGGTGGATCAGAACACCTGAGGACAGGTGTATCAGAACACATGTGGAAAGGTGGATCAGAACACCTGTGAGCAGGTGGATCAGAACACCTGAGGATAGGTGTATCAGAACACATGTGAACAGGTGGATCAGAACACCTGTGAACAGGTGGATCAGAACACCTGTGAACAGAAGGATCAGAACACATGTGGACAAGTGGATCAGAACACATGTGAACAGGTGGATCAGAACACCTGTGAACAGGTGGATCAGAACACCTGTGAACAGGTGGATCAGAACACCTGTGAGCAGGTGGATCAGAACACATGTGGACAGGTGGATCAGAACACATGTGAACAGGTGGATCAGAACACCTGTGAACAGGTGGATCAGAACACATGTGGACAGGTGGATCAGAACACCTGTGGACAGGTGGATCAGAACACCTGTGAACAGGTGGATCAGAACACCTGTGAGCAGGTGGATCAGAACACATGTGGACAGGTGGATCAGAACACATGTGAACAGGTGGATCAGAACACCTGTGAACAGGTGGATCAGAACACATGTGGACAGGTGGATCAGAACACCTGAGGACAGGTGTATCAGAACGCATGTGAACAGGTGGATCAGAACACCTGAGGACAGGTCGATCAGAACACGTGTGAACAGGTGGATCAGAACTCCTGTGGACAGGTGGATCAGAACACCTGTGGACAGGTGGATCAGAACACCTGTGAACAGGTGGATCAGAACTCCTGTGGACAGGTGGATCAGAACACCTGTGGACAGGTGGATCAGAACACCTGTGAACAGGTGGATCAGAACACCTGTGGACAGGTGGATCAGAACACCTGTGGACAGGTGGATCAGAACACGTGTGGACAGGTGGATCAGAACACATGTGGACAGGTGGATCAGAACACATGTGGACAGGTGGATCAGAACACCTGTGGACAGGTGGATCAGAACACCTGTGGACAGGTGGATCAGAACACATGTGGACAGGTGGATCAGAACACATGTGGACAGGTGGATCAGAACACCTGTGGACAGGTGGATCAGAACACCTGTGGACAGGTGGATCAGAACACATGTGGACAGGTGGATCAGAACACCTGTGGACAGGTGGATCAGAACACCTGTGGACAGGTGGATCAGAACACCTGTGGACAGGTGGATCAGAACACCTGTGGACAGGTGGATCAGAACACATGTGGACAGGTGGATCAGAACACCTGTGGACAGGTGGATCAGAACACATGTGGACAGGTGGATCAGAACACCTGTGGACAGGTGGATCAGAACACCTGTGGACAGGTGGATCAGAACACATGTGGACAGGTGGATCAGAACACCTGTGGACAGGTGGATCAGAACACATGTGGACAGGTGGATCAGAACACATGTGGACAGGTGGATCAGAACACATGTGGACAGGTGGATCAGAACACATGTGGACAGGTGGATCAGAACACATGTGGACAGGTGGATCAGAACACATGTGGACAGGTGGATCAGAACACCTGTGGACAGGTGGATCAGAACACATGTGGACAGGTGGATCAGAACACCTGTGGACAGGTGGATCAGAACACCTGTGGACAGGTGGATCAGAACACCTGTGGACAGGTGGATCAGAACACCTGTGGACAGGTGGATCAGAACACATGTGGACAGGTGGATCAGAACACCTGTGGACAGGTGGATCAGAACACCTGTGGACAGGTGGATCAGAACACCTGTGGACAGGTGGATCAGAACACCTGTGGACAGGTGGATCAGAACACATGTGGACAGGTGGATCAGAACACATGTGGACAGGTGGATCAGAACACATGTGGACAGGTGGATCAGAACACATGTGGACAGGTGGATCAGAACACATGTGGACAGGTGGATCAGAACACATGTGGACAGGTGGATCAGAACACATGTGGACAAATGGATCAGAACACATGTGGACAGGTGGATCAGAACACATGTGGACAGGTGTATCAGAACACATGTGGACAGGTGTATCAGAACACCTGTCGACAGGTGTATCAGAACACATGTGGACAGGTGGATCAGAGTTACAGAAATCACTTGATTGAATAAAAAGTTTGGGCAACAAAATATTGAGGGTTTCATCCTTTTTGTCAGGGTTAGTTTCATTATTTTATTTTTGTCATCTGTTGTTCTAAAAGTTAAATGTCAGATGTCGATCGTTCCTCTTTGTCAGTCTTGGATTGTTTTAGTGATCTTTGTGGGTTTTCTACTTTGTACCTTTAACTGAAGTGTACCAACACACATTGTCTGCAGACCCATCCTTACCCCACAAGGAGGGAAAAGGGGTTAATGAAGAGATCAAGGAAGAAGCTCGCCTGAGAAGAAGAAAGGATTTGGGTGGGGGCAGGTGGTGAGCATGGGAAGGGGATGCTGGTGCATCTGCCCGCGGCAACGGTACTGACGGACATATTTCCCTGAGCTCCGTGTCACGGCGGGATCATAGCACGTGATTACACGGGGATCAGCGTGATCGGCTGTCGCTGATTTTGCAGACATCTGTCGACGAGGTGACACAAGCTGTGACGAAGATTGTTCCAGACACAAAATCTTCTGCGGCTCTTACTGAGGCCTCGTCTCTTCAGAAAGACAAAGTGTCTTCTTGTTCTCGAGTTCACGTAGAACGCAACGAGACAGTGCACATTACTGCACGATTCAACATTCTCTTTTTTCAATTTTTGAAAAAGAAAAAAACTACTTCTGCATTTTGTGCTACTGAAGCGATTGTTTTAATCAAAGCACTCAGCTCATTCAGGAGTTATGACATTTGTTTTTTTGAAGCTTTTATACTTTAAATATTTAAATTTATTTACAAAAAAATTTGGAATAGAGATTTTTTTTTCTTTTGTCATTTTTATTTTTTATGCTGCTACTTTTAGCTTTCAACTAGCTGTTTATTGATTTGTTAGCTCTTTGCTATGTTTAGCTAGTGTTTAAACACTTTTAGCTAGCATTTGGTACTTTTAGCTGCCATTCTACAACCTCCTGATTTGCTCAGCTAGCCATTTACTAGTTTTAAGTACAGGTAGTCCTCGACTTACAACGGCCTCGACTTACGACGTTTCGGGGTTACGTCACGCATCTCATAATTATTTTTTAAATAATACTAATAATTTGAAAAATCTTATTTTATGCATTTAAATGTTCTTGATTTCATGTGTACAGCACTTTGTTGCAGCTGTGGTTGTTTAAATGGCTTTATAAATAAAGTATTATTATTATTATTATTATTATTTTGAAACCGATTTACGCAGTTTCCGGCAGTTTCCGGTTAGCTACAAAACTTGTTGGAGCAAGCTGGACAGACAGCCGGCTTTGGACGGACTGTGTGTCCGATCAGAGGTTGCTGCTATATGATACATGAGTTGGAAACGCTCGGTGAACTCTGTGGACGTCTCAGGCGGAGGAACGGCTTCACGGCCTCGCATGTTGCTGGGACACCAAGCTAACATGCTAACATGCGGAGGAACGGCTTTGCAGCCTCAGATGTTGCTGGGACACCGAGCTAACATGCTAACACGCGGAGGAACGGCTTCGCGGTCTCGGATGTTGCTGGGACAACGAGCTATCATGCTAACACACGGAGGAACGGCTTTGTGGCCCTCGGATGTTGCTGGGACACCGAGCTAACATGCTAACACGCAGAGGAATGGCTTCACCAGCTCCCAGTAAGTTATTAACTCTTTTTTCCCTTCATTATGGCTCCAAATGTATGGAGCTAACATGCTAACAAGCCTTACTGTAAACAGTTTGGACCGCACAAACTACAGGCAGCCTCAGATGTTGGAGGGACAACGAGCTAACATGCTAACAGGCGGAGGAAGGCTTCACCAGCTACCAGTAAGAATTTAACTATTTTTTTCCTTCATTATGGCTCCAAATGTACTATGTGTGTTTTTTGATCATTATATAGGGTACTGTGTTAGGACAGACTAAGTGCTTGGTAACTGTACAGTACCATACATGTACGTGTATATGGGGCGGCCAGTGTGTATGTGTTTTCCGACTCACGTCGAAATTCGTGTTACATACGGGCGTAGGAACGGAACTCAGTCGTAACTCAGGGACCACCTGTATTAGCTTCCCTTTTAGAAAGCCTCGTTTTGGCTACATTTGGCTAGATTTTGTTTTAGTTTTGAGCCTTTTGCTGCTTTCATCTAATGTTTTACTTCCTTTAGGTTTTAGCTAGTGGTCTGCTTCTTTAAAGCTGGGGTATGTAACATTGTAATGTAGTCTAACTTTTCAAACAATATATTTTTAACATATTTCTTCACTCTGTCACTATCTACTGACAGACTGATGTTAGACAAAGTAATCTCTGAAAAAAACTATAGTCCCCTTGCTTCTCTATCAGCATTTATAAAAACACTGAAAACACAGAGTGACCCGGACACTGACCAGCCAATAAAAACAGAGTTGTTTGTCACGCCCCAACCCACGCCCCCACCTGTCCCAGCCGCAGCTCGTTCTCATTCAAAGGATTGCAAAGCGATGCAGGACTGTTTTTTATGTGACACAAATGTATTAAATATCCCTTCTTCATCCCAGAGCTGGACTTTTATTTAGTTTTTTTGCCAAAAGTCAAGTGATCGCTTCATCCTCCACTCACAGGAATGAGGAAATGGATTTGTCACGACTCACGAGCGAATTAAATCATGTCCAAATTGGCTGGTGATGCTCTGCTGATTACAGGGTCTTTTTGTGTTGTTGGACGAGTGATTCATGGTTTTATTATATTTTTTAAACAGTTATATTATCATATAAACACAGAACTTCGCAGCGCAGAGACAGGACATGGAGTGGGGGCGGAGCATTCCAGACATTCCAAACCTGCACTGACAGAAAGAGGAAATCACGAGCGAATTAAATCATGTCCAACGTTGCTTCGTGAAGCTCTGATGATTTCTGCTGGGTTTTGTGTTGTTGGACAAGTGCTCTATGGTTTTATTATATTTTTAAAGGTTTTTTTAACATATAATCACAGAATATTGAAGCGCTCCGAGCAGACACACAGCAGGGGGCGGAGCAGAACTAGCAGAAGCAGGACTGCGGCTCCCCCTCTGAGCCATATATAGCTCTGAGGGGGAGGTAGCAGAATGCTTTTCTGCACTGAAAATATTTCTAAGTCCCAGAGTGTTCAAGAAATCGCATACCCCAGCTTTAAGCTTCAGTCATTCAGCGCTCAGCATTGAAGCGTATTTTTTGGAAAACGCAACTTCTCCAGTTAAAAAAATATTTTCTCTTGGTGATTAGCTGCTTTTCTTTCTGCAGAACAAAACTAAATGTCACTTTTATAAATTTACAGTAAAACAAATCAAAGTTTCGTCAGAGGAATCCTGATCCGGTCCCATGACAGTCTGTGGTGACTAGGGGTTGAATGAGTATATAATTTTTAAACTCGACTTTAACATAAAAAATTTTGAGTAGAACTCGAGTAGTTGATGATGTCATAGGATCTTAAGATGAAAAAAAAATGCATAAAAACGTAATTCTTTACAAAAAAAAGACCAACAAAACATTGGGAGCATATATTATGCTCCTATCATTTATCATACTGCAGATAAGTCACAGGAAAAACAAAAACTGTTAGTTATTATTATTAAGCTGCAAAAGTTAATGAAACGTTCGGCACGTCAAGAACTAAACTTAAAAACAGTGGGGCGGTTGGACCCGGTGTTACACCATATGTGACCTGCAATGCAACACCGCCCCCTACTGTCACAATCTACGGTGGTGACAGAGCTCCAAACAGGAAGTTGGGGAGTGGATGAGTTATGTCTTTCCCATAATGCTTAGCGGTATGTTAGTGCTCTGGCCACACCATGAGTGAGATGGACGTCTGTGGTATAGACCTGCCTCTTGTGTGTTATTAAAGTTTGACTGTTTCCAGTTGCTCAGTTCAAAGTGGCTTGGTTGGGTTTAACCCACAATTGTGTTCTCAGCATGCTACAAACAGGGAGTTGATTTAGTGTTGTAACTGTGTTGTGATTATGTCATTACGAGTAGTCGACTTTAAATTAAAAACCTCGATGGATGTCCTAGGAGGGCGATAAGGACTTGTACCGATTGGCAAGACAGAGGGATCAGGCTGGAAAGGATGTGCAGCAGGTTAGGCTTATTAAAGATGGGAATGGGAATGTTCTAACAAGTGAGGAGAGTGTGATGGGAAGATGGAAGGATTACTTTGAGGAGCTAATGAATGAAGAGAATGAAAGAGAAAGAAGAGTGGAGGTCATAGAAACTGTGGACCAGGAAGTGGGAAAGATTAGTGAGGGTGAAGTCCGGAAAGCTCTGAAAAGAATGAAGAAGGGGAAGGCAGTAGGACCTGATGACATACCAGTGGAGGTTTGGAAATGTCTTGGAGAGATGGCAGTGAGGTTTTTGACTCAAATATTTAATGGAATATTTGAGGGTGAGAAAATGCCTGAAGAATGGAGAAGAAGTGTGCTGGTTCCCATTTTTAAGAACAAGGGTGATGTACAGAGTTGTAGCAACTACAGGGGAATTAAGTTGATGAGTCACACGATGAAGATCTGGGAGAGAGTTGTGGAAGGAAGGCTTAGACAAGAGGTGACTATCTGTGAGCAGCAGTATGGTTTCATGCCAAGAAAGAGCACCACAGATGCCATCTTTGCTTTGAGGATGTTGATAGAGAAGTACAGAGAGGGTCAGAAAGAACTCCATTGTGTGTTTGTGGATTTAGAAAAAGCATATGACAGGGTACCAAGAGAAGAGGTGTGGTATTGCATGAGGAAATCTGGAGTGGCAGAAAAGTATGTTAGACTGGTACAGGACATGTATGAAGACAGCAGGACAGTGGTGAGATGTGCTGTAGGAGTGACAGATAGCTTCAAGGTGGAGGTGGGATTGCATCAAGGATCGGCTCTGAGCCCCTTCTTGTTTGCTCTGGTGATGGACCGACTAACAGATGAGGTCAGGCAGGAATCCCCATGGACTATGATGTTTGCAGATGACATTGTGATATGTGGTGAGAACAGGGAACAGGTGGAAGAGAACTTGGAGAGGTGGAGGTATGCACTTGAAAGAAGAGGAATGAAAGTCAGCCGTAGTAAGACAGAGTACATGTGTGTGAATGAGAGGGAGGCCAGTGGAACAGTGAGGCTACAAGGAGCAGAGGTCACAAAGGTGCAGGACTTCAAGTACTTGGGGTCCACTGTCCAGGAAAATGGGGAATGTGGTAAAGAGGTGAAGAAGAGAGTCCAGGCAGGATGGAGTGGATGGAGAAAAGTTTCAGGAGTGATTTGTGACAAAAAGGTGTCAGCAAAGGTCAAAGGAAAAGTTTACAAGACAGTGGTGAGACCAGCTATGTTGTATGGTCTGGAGACAGTGTCATTGACAAAAAGACAGGAGAAAGAACTGGAAGTAGCAGAAATGAAGATGCTGAGGTTCTCCTTAGGAGTGACAAGGATGGATAAGATCAGGAATGAGATAATCAGAGGTACAGCACATGTTGAACAACTGGGAGATAAAGTTAGGGAGGCCAGACTGAGATGGTTTGGACATGTCCAGAGGAGGGACAGTGGGTATATTGGTAGAAGGATGTTAGAAATGCAGCTGCCAGGAAAAAGACACAGAGGAAGGCCAAAGAGGAGATATATGGATGCAGTTAGAGAGGACATGGAGGTAGTTGGAGTGAGGACAGAGGATGCAGAGGACAGAGTGAGGTGGAGGAGGATGACTCGCTGTGGCGACCCCTGAAAAGGGAAAAGCCGAAAGAAGAAGAAGATAGATGTCCGAGGAATCGATGCGTCGATTACTCGAAAAGTCTGTTAAAGCCCTAGTGGTGACTCATTTACAAACAGAAATTACTGTTATATTTATTTAAAAAATTAAAGCTTTAGCAGCGAGAACGAAACATCTGTGAAAGATTTTGTCCAAAATTCACTGGTTGAGCTTCTGACTGAAACCAGTATCTGCCTGGCTTTAATGGACGGATTATTTCTGCAGGGTAAGTAATTGGACCGTTCAGAACAATGAGATTTGGATTAAGGACTTCATTCTGGTTTTGGAACAGAGCACAGCTTGTAAACAATTATCTTTACGTCTGGCTCAAAAGATGAAAATCATTTCCTCGTGCGGCGATGTGACCCCGACCAGTGCGGGCAGGGAAACTCATCTCCAAGATAAATCCTTTCTTCCTTTCATCCTCGATACTGAAGGGGATTTCTTTAACGTATGGCTCAACGTGTCGCTGACGGCCGCACAGAGAATCTTCTGGGGCACGAGCCTGACCTCGCTCTCGTTTTTTTTTTAATACGAGTCCGTTCTTTGAATAAAATTACAGACTTGTGCTGTCACATACGCTGGAAGAAAATTATTTTCCTTACAGGTTTCTTAGCAGACCTTCCAAGAAAAAAGCCTGCAGTGCCCAGGTCACAGTGAAGACAGACATAAAAAATTTTTTAGCACTTGTTGCAAAGTTGCAGAAGAAAGAATAAACCAAGAGGACAGTCAAAAGAAAAATAATCCAAATACAGGTAGTCCTCGACTTACGACGTTTCGCGGTTACGAATGCCCTCCCATTGAAAAGCATTGTTTGAGTTAGGCGGTTTATGCGCCTTTACACCAAAAAATATAGTACCGAAACTCAGCGGAAAATTACAGGAGGGAGGGGGGAGAGTAGCTTGACGCGCTCAGTGGAAACTTACAGGAGACCTCATTGTTTGGACAGGCAGACCGGAGCAGAGGAGGTTAGGAGGGGCTAATATGCTAACAGACCTTACTGTAAAACTCTGGACCGCTGGACCGCGCGTGGAAAAGTACAGTGCATGAGACCTTATTGTTTGGAGCGGAGGTTTACGAGGCAGAGACTACAGCTGAGCAACGAGCTAACATGCTAACAGATCTTGCTGTAAATGCGGTGGACCACGTGAAGCTGCAGGAAGCTGCAGAGCTCGGAGGTGCACGAGCTAACATGCTAACAGACGGAGGAAGAATTCACCAGCTCCCAGTAAGAAATTAACTCTTTTTTTCCTTTCATTATGGCTCCGAATGTATGTGTTTTTTGATAATTATGTAGGGTAATGTGTTAGGATAGGCTAAGTGCTTGGTAAAATATAGTACTGTACGTATGAGGTGCCATTTGGACATATTTTCCGACACGTCGATTTTTGAGTTACGACGCGACGTAGGAACGGAACTCGTTCGTAAGTCGGGGACTACCTGTAGTCTTATCCTAGGAACAAAAAACTAAACATATGCAGAGTTCTCTTGAATTGCTGTGGACTGTCCTCTTCAGGTTGGGAGGGAAGTTCTGCCTCAAGTGGAGGGGTTTAAATATCTCTGGGTTTTGTTCACAAGTGAGGGAAGAATAGAGCGTGAGATGGATAGATGGATCAGTGTGGCTTCTGCAGTATTAAGTTCTTTGTACCGGTCCATTGTGGTGAAGAGGAAGCCGAGCTGTAAGACGAAGCTCTGTTTACTGGTCGGTCTATGTTTCTGCTCTCACCTCTGGTCATGAACTCTGGGTAGTGACCAAAAGGATGAGATCTTGGATACTCCAAGTGAGTTCTCTCTGCCGGGGAGCGTCTCCTTTAGAGATAAGTTGAGAAGTTCAACTATCAAGGAGACTCGGAGAAGAACTGTTGCTCCTCCACATCCAGAGGATCCAGGTGAGGAGGTTCAGACACACCTGGTAATGATACCCCCTAGACTCCTTAACCTCCCCGGTGAGGTTTTCAAGGCATATCCAACTAGAAGAAGACCCCCGCTGGAGAGACTCTCTTTTGGTGTCCTCCCTGAACGCTCCGGAACAAGCTACAAGTTGATGTTGATTACTTCACTGATGGATGGATGGAAGACCCTTCAAGGAATGCACATCACCTGTTGCATTTCCTGCCAACATTGTAAATATCAATCCGATGAGCTTTATTAGTGCTTAGAGTCTGTTATAGAGATGAGTCCCAGCTACTACCACCGACTTTAGTGCATTATTCTTAAAAACAGCTCTGCAGTCAAATCTGGTCTGAGGTTGTTTATTCTGAGTATGACCAGTCATTAACATGAATAATGTCATCCTGTTTTACCACCAGAAATGTTTATGACAGATTAGGGGCTCGCGTCCAACTGCATCTTCACTCCAGTTATTTTTTGTTTTAGTGCATGTGTGAATCAATTAATTCTGTCGTAAAATGCCACCATAAACTGTGTGCAGGAGTTAATGAGTCCAGCATTACCACATCATTATACCAGCTGGCATAATGGAGCATGTGTTGTTTGTCATCATTTCTGCTGCCACGCTTAACAATCATAAATCGCTTGGATTGCTGACTTGTTTTCTTGTTTGATGACGAAGACAAAGGGCGTGCGTGGTGGGACTACAGAAGTCCTGCAGCAAAAGTAAAAACCAGATCAGACTGGGGTTCACAGATTCAGTGCAAGTTGTGGTGGTGAGTTGTGCAGGTGTGGGTAAATATTTGAAGGCCTACGAACAAAACGTCAGTTTGATACTAGGAGAGGAGGTGGAGGAGGAAAGTCAACCCTGGACAAGAGAGCAGACAGGAAATGCATTGCCAAGGCTCCTTACAAGACAAAAACACTTTTTTAAAAGGTGGATTAGGTCAAAGTTTGTAGGAAGATTAACTGTGCTCCATCACATTGAACAAAGGATCAAAGTGAGATATAGCTAGCTCTAGAGCACATATGTCAAAGTCAAGGCCCGCGGGCCAGATCGGGTCTGCTAATTAATTATCTATGGCCCCCTGGATGATATTTAATTACTATTAGAAACGGTCCGCAGGCCACAGCTGCCCGCTGGTGTTTTGCACGCACCAACACTAGATTCCCCACAATGCAACGGTAGTAGGGGTGGGCCGATCCGATCCGGAGTCGTGTCTCATGAACCCAGAGTTATAAGACCCGCCTCACGTCACATTCAGGAAATCCATTTCATAGTTTGCAGCCAGAGACAGCATGCAGACTGAATGAGTAGCACTGTAGCTAACAGCTAGACAACTTTTCATCGTAACATGTCCGTTGTGCGGAAGTATTTTGCACTAAACACTTTGCACAAGACAGCAACGTGCAATGTCTGCAGAGCCATAGCGCCACATTAAACCGCGGTCAAGTTAGTTTTACGTTAGACATTCGAGCTCTGGAGCTTCAGCGGGACGCCACTCTTACTGAACCGAAACAGGGAGACCGACCGTGGCTAGCTGCGTCCAGTCCGACCCGCTGTCTGTCTTTTAGCTTCTGCTTTGCTACCTTTAGCTACTACTTTGCTACTTTTAGCTAGCATTTTCCCCCCAAATTTTAGATAACATTTTGCTACTTTTATGCAGCGTTTCACTACATTTACCTCGTTGCTAACAACTTTTAGTTAGCATTTAGCTACTTTAAATTTTCATCTAACATTTTTTCAACTTTTATCCATTGCTTTGATAATTCTAGCTAGCATTTTGCTATTTTTAGTTTTTAGCTAATCTTTTTTCAACTTTTAACTAGGCTACTACTTTACTACCTTTAGCTACTACTTTGCTACTTTTAGTTAGCATTTTTTTTTTCAAATTTTAGATAACATTTTGCTACTTTTATGTAACGTTTCACTACATTTACCTTGTTGCTAACAACTTTTAGTTAGCATTTAGCTACTTTTAATTTTCATCTAACCTTTTTTCAACTTTTATCCATTGCTTTGATAATTCTAGCTAGCATTTTTATATTTGATTTTTGTTGCACTTTGTTGCACTTTGTAACACTTTGAGATTTTTGTTAATGAAAAGTGCGTTATAAATTAAATTCATCCATCCATCCATCCATTTTCTTCCGCTTATCCGGGGTCGGGTCGCGGGGGTAGCAGCCTAAGTAGGGAGGCCCAGACTTCCCTCTCCCCAGCCACTTGGAGCAGCTCCTCTGGGGGAATCCCAAGGCGTTCCCAGGCCAGCCGAGAAACATAGTCCCTCCAGCGTGTCCTGGGTCTTCCTCTGGGTCTCCTCCCGGTGGGACATGCCCGGAACACCTCACCAGGGAGGCGTCCAGGAGGCATCCTAACCAGATGCCCGAGCCACCTCAACTGGCTCCTCTCGATGTGGAGAAGCAGCGGCTCTACTCCGAGTCCCTCCCGGATGACTGAGCTTCTCACCCTATCTCTAAGGGAGAGTCCAGCCACCCTGCGGAGAAAACTCATTTCAGCCGCTTGTATCCGAGATCTTGTTCTTTCGGTCATAACCCAAAGCTCATGACCATAGATGAGGGTGGGAACGTAGATCGATCGGTAAATTGAGAGCTTTGCCTTTTGACTCAGCTCTCTCTTCACCACGACAGACCGGTACAGCGCCCGCTTCACTGCGGACGCTGCACCTATCCGCCTATCGATCTCACGCTCCAGTTTTCCCTCATTCGTGAACAAGACCCCGAGATACTTAAACTCCTCCACTTGGGGCAGGACCTCCTCCCCGACCCGGAGAGGGCATGCTACCCTTTTCCGGCTCAAGACCATGGCCTCGGATTTGGAGGAACTGATCCTCATCCCGGCCGCATCACACTCGGCTGCAAACCGCTCCAGCGAAAGCTGTAGATCACGACCTGATGAAGCCAATAGGACCACATCATCTCAAAGGGCAACCTTGGCGGAGTCCAACTCTCACTGGAAACGAGCCTGACTTACTGCCGGCAATGCGGACCAAGCTCTGACACCGGTCGTACAGGGACCTAACAGCCCATATCAAAGGGCCTGGTACCCCATACTCCCGGAGTACCCCCCACAGAACCCCCCGAGGGACGCGGTCGAATGCCTTCTCCAAGTCCACAAAGCACATGTAAACTGGTTGGGCAAACTCCCACGCACCCTCCAGGACCCTGCTGAGGGTGTAGAGCTGGTCCAGTGTTCCACGACCAGCACGAAAACCACACTGCTCCTCCTGAATCCGAGGTTCGACTATCCGACGGACCCTCCTCTCCAGAACCCCTGAATAGACCTTACCAGGGAGGCTTAAGAGTGTGATCCCCCTATAGTTGGAACACACCCTACGGTCCCCCTTTTTGAATAGGGGAACCACCACCCCAGTCTGCCAATCCAAGGGAACTGCCCCCGATGTCCACGCGATATTGCAGAGTCGCGTAAGCCAACACAACCCCACAACATCCAGAGCCCTAAGGAACTCAGGACGAATCTCATCCACCCCCGGAGCCCTGCCACCGCGGAGCTTTTTAACCACCTCGGTGACCTCAGCACCTCAGAATTAAATTCATTATTATTATTATTATTATTTTGCTATTTTTAGTTTTTAGCTAACCTTTTTTCAACTTTTAGCTACTGCTTTGCTACATTTAGCTACTACTTTGCTACTTTTAGCTGGCCTTTTTGCAGTCATTACCTTGTTGTAGAGTTCAGCTACCCTTTGGACCAACTTTCAATTTCAGCTAGTATTTAGCGGTTTGTGGTTTTAAACTAGCATTTAGCCTTTTTAGAAAGCATTTAGCATCTTTCAGCTAGTGTTTAACACATTTTAGCCTTGTTCTGTTTCTTAACAGCTCAGCTCTTTTCATAGAAGATGTATCAGAACACAGTTTAAAGCCTCCTTCCTCTTCTTACGAGCAGCCTGCAGCACAGAGGGAGGAGCCCGGCCCGTCTCAAGGTCACCGGGTCCTTCACCGCCTCGCTGCAGACCCAGCCTGTGCCAGACACGAACTGCCAGGTTTCGCCTGGCCGCCGTTACCTTGACTGAGGAGAGGTGGAACGGCACTGGGCCCCCCCGCCGCTCAGTAACTGGTACCAAATGGTGCCTCCCCTCTGGGGTCCTGACCTGCGAGCAGGCAGAGTCCCAGGACGCCTCATAGATGAACTGGCGGAGGGGCAGACAGCTGTCTTCTGTCAGAGGGCCGGTAGACTTTGAAGATCATCGTGTTTCGTGGTTCACAGCCACAAAACGGGCCGACCAAGGAAAATCAAGACTAAACTACTTTTTGAGGGTTAATTAGAGCAAACCTTTCAAAGATGTAACATTCTGACCCGGATGCTCGTTTGTCTACGCACTCTGAATGAAACTCTGTAATCATTAAATGTATGTCTACAACCAGCTGCATGCTGAAGTTAACCTTATTCAAGATGGCTGCCACAGCTAATCGACCTTTCCCAACACAAAATTAGCTACAACGTACCTAAATGCAGACAAGGTCAAGTTGCTGTGGTAGTAGCTGAGGGTTGAACTCAAACGGTCATGAAGGCCACCGGGTGAAGTTTTCACTTTTTCTTCAATCCTTTAATCTGGATTTTTATGCTTTTATGCTTTGTTTGGAATTCAAACACTTTTTTTAATAGTTAATTTTAAATGTTGATGGGATAAAGAGGATTGTTGATGAATGTTATTCAAGAAAGAGCTGGAGAATCATTACACAAACAGCCGAATGTCCCTACATCAAACAGCTGTGTTAATTCAACTGAGTCGTCTTAATTCAGGTAATTTAAACAGTTAAAATGAAAATCAGGAGCTAATCCCACAACTTTGTGTTCCTCTCTGGTTGAGATGCAGCTCAGATCTTTCAGAGACAAC
>JBBPBX010017331.1:28246-46992 GCA_038048925.1 Garcialebias charrua
CTTAAGGCGTGGTGTTGGCGCAGCTGAGTTGAGTTGGAGTGGATGGTAAAAGTTTCTGTATATATCTGATGAATTCTCTGCTTGGATTAAAACCTCCTGAACTAAAGTAGAATCGTGGACCTCACTTTGTCCGACTTATCCTGCCCTAAAGATGCCGAACTCTACACAAAGGTCTGTTTACAGATACAAATAAAAAAAACTACGTATAAAACTCTGCGTGAGTTTCAATTTAAAAGAATGAATTATGAGCAGATTTTTCTTCCTCTCAGCTGATCCAAGGATTAATTGTTGAAAGTATCTTTGAAATCTGTTCAGTGGTTTATGAGATATTTTGCTAACAGACAAACAGGACTGACTCCAACAAATTATATCAAGGTTTTAAATAAAAATGTTGCACAATGTGTTACACTCAAAGTATGTGTTGAGTATGATGCTCAGCTACTACCACAACAACTGTCAGCTCAATATCTGTCAAACTGGTTGAGTTATAGTCATGTTGGTGTTTCCTAAAGTCAGTTGGCTGTGGCGGCCATCTTGAATCAGATTGAGTCTAAAAATAAATCATATGTAGAGACACATCCAATGATTATTGTATTAAAATGTATGATTTTTTTTTGTAATTTATGAGCTATTTTACTGATAATTTAGAAACACACACACACACACACCACACACACACACACACACACACACACACACACACACACACACACACACACACACACACCCTCCTCCTCCATCAGCAGGTGATAAACATGTCTGACCTCAGAGTCTCCAGTCTACATCGTGGACTCTCCAGAAAACCACACAGCTGCTTCACTCCTGAATCCTGCAGCTTGTTGTTGATGCTCAGGTCCAGTTCTGTCAGATGGGAGGGGTTGGACTTCAGAGCTGAGCTCAGAGAAAAACAGCTGATCTCTGACAAACTGCAGTAGATCAAACTGAATAAAGAATAAAACATTTAAGTTTAGAAAACAAAACAAAACTTTTAAAGACTCTGAACTGTGAAAAATATTTATCCAACTGAAAAATGTTTTAATGTTTCAAACTAAACTTTTTAATTGTAAGAGTCTTTTATTCAAAGGGGTTGAAAACTTAATGCAACATTTGCTATTTTTACAGTTTGAGTCATTTCTGTGAATAATACTGTAGTTTGTTAATGTGTTAAAGAATAGGATGAATAAAAACATCTGTATGTTATATATTCTTATTACGTGCTGCATTTTGATTGGCTGCTGAATTTGTAATATAAAGTCATGAAAGGCATCAGCAGGGCAGAAGTCTTGCACCCGAGAGTAACTCAGACTTTAGACGTCACTTTCCTTTTGTTTTCAATATGTTTGGTTTGTTTCCATTGAAGTTCAGTAAAGTCACAAAACTAAATGACTGGAAGAAACGTGTCCCGTCAGAAATAACTTTTGGGGTGTGTAACTAGTGAGGCCTGGTGGCACTCACATTAATTATTGGTTTATTCAGTAACAATAAAATGGAGTTAAAGGACAACACCCACCATGACAGTAACAATTCACCATATAGGGCAATTACTGTAATTTAATATGATGTCTATTTTCATTTTTGCATTTGGGCCAGGCGAGGGTTAAAAAAAAAAAAAAAAAAAACAGTTCCGAATGAATCCGGAAACTCGGCCGAAGAGTGCCGAAGTGTCATGTGACTTTTGTTACATCTCCACCCAGAAGGCAGAAGGCAGGAGTGAGTTTCCATGGAGGTTTATGAGAGTGGGAGATAAAACTGCATATTTCCTGGTGCATTTGTGTGTACATATGGACCAGCGCTCTGATTTTATTTATTATTTATTTTATAACACCGCTGCGGACCGTTGCTGCTCTCCTCTGCCCAGAGGAGCGAGCCGCGCGCGTCTCTGGCTCCCCGTTCTGCTGGTCACCTTTGAAGAAGTTCCTTCGTGCCGACTCAGGCTCTGCTCCGTCCCAGCCTTGTTGCGGGGAGCACGGGGGAGCACGCGCGCAGAGCTCCGCTGCGCGGCTGCCTTTCTGTACTCCCGACCTGTCTGGTCACGGGGGGAGAGAATAAAAAGCCGATGCGGAAATGAATGAATTTGTCGCGATCAAGCAAATTAAACTAGTATGTCTACGTGGATGCTCGCTCAGAATATAGACATCAGTGAGCGACAGCAGGATTAATCAACAGGCAGCTTTAGGGAATATTTAAAAATGCTTCGCTTTTTTTTTCCTCGCTCAGAGCAGCGGTCATGGAAGTTGATGAATGCTTATTATAACTCCGCCTGTAACTCCAAGGCGTCACTTTAGTGACGTGAATGCCCATGTGAATGCCCATATATGGAGAGGAGCAGATTTTTCCTGGAGCTTCTGCTAAAATCTGCTATAAATCATGAAATAACACATTTAGCGTTATTTCTCTACAATATAAATAAACGCTCCTGTATTATTTTTAAATAAACTAATAAATATTAATGGCGATGCAATTTGAAAACATGGTGGGTGTTGGACTTTAATGTGTTAACTTAGGTTCGGGAGCAGGACCACGCCTCAAGCCACACCTTCAATTATCCAAGTAGCCTATATATTCCCCGCTTGCGAGCCTTTCTCTGTCTGTTACGTTTCGTCAATCCCACCCACCCTTACCCTTCATCGTATTCGCCCTTATGTGTCATATTAACCCCTTTTTCTCGTTTCTCAACGTTGCAGGTATCGCCGGGGGATCATAAGCCGGCCGGGAAACATTAAGATGATCAGCTTCCCGAAGACACATCCCCACTTGAGTCTTCACTTCCTAAGCCCATCAGCATCCTCCTCGGCAGATCTCACCCACCTCACTCATCCCTTCACCCCTTCATCCCTTCTCTCCTACCTACCACTCACTCCTTCCCTTACCCCTGCCCTCACCCTTCCCCTCCTACCCCCTTTTTCTTCAATCAATAAATCTTTAAACTTATATCTTGTGGCGTGGTCCTTGCTAGTGAATAATAACTGTTAGTTTCAGCTCTGCTTTTATTGTGAAAGTCATGACTTTAACTATGAGCTGAACATCAAGTGTGTCAGAGTTTCCAAGTAAATGACACAATGTTTAATATTTGGTGTTCAGTGAAAGACCAGAAGAAGAAAACTGAGTTTGTCATGAAGCTCCTCAGTGTGGATCAGTAAAATATCAGCCTTATGTCGGGACTTTAGTGTCACCACAACTTTCACATCACATTCATCTCAGCACTAAACTAAACACCTAGCAGTCATTGAAGGAATGCATATCGCCCGCCACCTTTCATTACAGGAACAACACTTAGACTGGACTCTGGATCAGACTTTTTACAGACATTGAACCTTCTTCAAAACAAACTTCAGAATTTATCACATCTATTTTCCTGTTAGGTGTGAGCGTTGAAACTCTCTTTTTAACTGTTTTAAATATAGATTTCACAAATGACAAACTGTGTTTTCGTGTATTTGTATTCAGTTCAGAATAATTTAGTTCAAGTTTGACAAGTAAAAGTATTTTACATTTGAACCAGAGCTGACTGAAGATGGACCAAATTGTGTGAAATAACCCTTTAGCGAGCAGCTGGAATCAGAAGCTAACTTCAGGTGATCCTGTGGTGAGACCAGGTTTTTCTGCAGTCCTGTCGTCTCCTCTGAGACAGATTATTTTATTGTTTGTGGAAAACGACGCATGTTGCTCAGAGTTCATTTATCACAGCCAATGGATGTCTCTGAACAGAGTTTAAACTACTTTCTCCTCATACTGACATTTAGGAATGGATCTTTGATGAACTCTTGCTGACGACGTCTGATTTTAAAACAGATCAAAACTGGTCATTAATTTGGTTTTTTGTCAAAGATTTTAATGTTTTATTATTATAAACATGACAACAAAATCAAACCATTTTAAATAGCTGTCTATTCTTTTTAGTGTGCTAATATAAAAATATTTTGTATTCAAACCATGAAAGAAATAAATAAGAGTTTTTTTTGTTTGTTTGTTTCCAATGCTCGTTCCTGGTGAGAAAGTCCAAATACCAAAACCAACATGGAGCCATTTAAAAGTTTACATGTTGGGCTCATGTTAAGGATAAAGTTGCAGCAAATATAGCCATCAATGTATTAAACTAAAAGAGATATAACATCTAAAAACTTTGGTTTCAGAACTCTGCTCTTTTTTCTTGCATGGTGTTTTTGTAAATCCATATGTTTCTTTCTGCTGCACTGATGTTTCTTTGTGTGACTGAAGACAGTCTACAATCCTCTGAACAGAAGAGAACATCATGGTGTGCTGCTTTCTTTCAGTCTTCACTAGAAGTTTAGTTCAAGGTCCGTGGGAAATTTGACAACACTGGACCAGTGAAGTCTGAATGTTTCTGACAGATTTATTCTGACAAACGAGGAGACAGGAAACCTTCAAATGAACAACCAAAAGAGAAAAATATCCCCCGCTGCCTTTCATGTCAGAGTTTTAGATTCAAATCATCTGATGTTGAGAAATGACAAAGTTTGAGTCATTTTTGTGTTTGTTAAGATTGTTTTACTGTGGAGACCGTTTAGAGTCGAGTTGAGTCCAGAAGTTCATCAGTTGTAGATGAACATCCAGAGATTATTTCCTGAAACTCTGAGTTAATTACATTTATTGATTCATGAAATAAGGAGCGGCACAGTGGAGCAGTGGTTAGAGTGTCGCCTCCCAGCAAGAAGGTTGCAGGTTCACATCCTTCCTGGGGTCTTTCTGTGTGGAGTTTAGATGTTTTCCCCATGCATATTTTGTGGAAAAAAAGAACAAACACACCACCACAAATAACAACAACAACAACACCAACACCAACAACAACAACAACAACAACAACAACAACAACAACAACAACAACAACAACAACAACAACAACAACAGTCATGTATCATATGAAACCAGTAGTGAATCCTGCTGTTCACAGTGAAAGTGAACGCTCTGTTCTTGACACAAATCCACTCGTGAGTTCAGATGACACTAATATGAAGCTTCAGCAGTCTGACACTAATTCTGTCTGCTTCTTCCAAAGTTACACACAACTGAGAACAACATCCCTCTGACATCTGGACTTCACTTTGGACCTTTTGAGACATATGGTCACATTTCTTCACAGACAGTTGGACACATTTTACATATCTTTGTTTTTATGTTCAGATAAATCACAAAAATCAAAGAAGTAAAAAGATCAAAGTGAAGTAAAGAACTGAAAGTGAATTTAGTGCAAATCAAATAGTCATTTAAATCACCTGAGCTTCTCCAGTCTACAGTTTGGACTCTCCAGTCCAGCAGACAGAATCTTCACTCCTGAATCCTGCAGGTCATTTCCACTCAGGTCCAGTTCTGTCAGATGGGAGGGGTTGGACTTCAGAGCTGAGGCCACAACTTCACAGTGAGTCTCTGAGAGTCCACAGTTAAAGAGTCTGTTAGGACACATAAAAAGAAAATGATTTCATCCTGATAAATGACCAGTTCTGTTCAGATTAGAAGAGAAACCAGTTGAACTCTTCCTGTTGGACATTTTTTTCCTTCACTTCAGAGCTTCAGTTCATCTTCTCTGTTTGATGGGATGAAATATTTCTCATCAGTGTCTCTCGTAGCTGCAGCTTTGTTCTGCTGTCATTGGGGGTGAAGGGAGAAGTCCTTGTTGATTATTGTCTTCAGTGTTTTCTACAGGAACCAAAGCTGCTGGTTTGATTCCAGTCATGTCTCTCTCTGTCCTCTGTCCTGTTTATTAAACTATCAGTCCAGTCCAGTCCATGAATGTGTCCAGACTGATGAGTCTGACATGAGACATCAGGAACTGGAGGAGTTTTTCCTCCAGGACATCAGCTGGGTGGAACATGTTGGAAATAATGGGACTGATCTTTATGCAGCAACAAAAATAATGTTGTTGTTGACAGTTATATGTCTGCTTTAAATCATCAGGTTTACACTCACATCTCTTTAATCTTTTATTACTGAGATTTAGCTGTTTGGTTCCTAAAAGGCTCCGAAATTGAAAAATTTATGTATTTTTGTAGTATTTGGTGTTTAACAAGATATTTTAGTTGGTAAGTTTGATTTACAAAAGTAATTTTTATGCTAATTTTAGCAGCAACTGTAAGCAAGAAGTGTTGATAACATCTTAATAAGAAACATTAATTTTGCTCGGAAACACATGAATGTGTCATGAGCATTTTTATCAGTAAGTAACTTTGAATAATTTGTTCATTCATCGTCTGTAGTGTTTGTCATAACGGTAAGAATGAATTTTTAGGAGTTGAGAATGCAGATAAGTTTGTAAAAGTTATAAATGCTCATAAATCCTGACGTTAGAATGTTATTGTTAAACAAGGAGTTTATAAAAACAAGTGAAAACTGTGGTTGAGGAGGCAGAAGGCAGCTCTTTGTGGTGCTCTTAGTGCTGCCTATTGCTATGTGACGGTCAAAACTTTATAACCAAAACAAAGTAACTGTATCAGTGTTGGAGAAAATATATTTCAGACATTCAGTGACTGTGATTAGCAAACATGAAGCAAATACATAATTTTCCTGAAACAATAAAATAATCTGTCTCAAAGGAGACAACAGAACTTCAGAAAAACTTGGTCACACCAGAGGACCACCTGAAGTTAGCTTCTGATTCATTCCACAGATGGTAAAGGGTCATTTCACAGAGATGTTTGTTCAGATGTAAGTGGAGCCAAATAAAACAAACACCTCCTGTCTGTGTCTGAACATGTGTGTAAACTGTGTTTCCTTCAGTGAGCTGTAGAAGCTGTCCAGTGTGGACGTGGTGAACTTCTGCTTGAGAACAGAGTCACACTGAATGTCAGTCAGCTCCAACTGAACATCTGCAGGAGCATTCTGCTGTGAAACTAAAGCAAAGATCAAAGCAGCTCAAGGTCTGCTTCTAACTCTGTGACGTCTGAGAAACACTGGTTGAACTCAGCGTGGAAGTCTGTCTGACCAGTGACCAGTCTGTCACTTTGACTGGAAGTTACATCCAGAGTGGCCAGTGCTGGAAAAGCTGGGAAGCATTTGTTGGTTTGTTGTTGGAGAAACAGCTGAGTGTGACTTTGAACTGGGATGTAACTATACTTTCAACTCACAAGACGTAACTTGATACTCGGTTCAAAGCACAAAACAATCCTGGACTCTCAGAATGAAACAATACTGGGTTGACCTTGTCAAAAGAATAATAAAAAGGCTAAAAACAAATAAATAAAAACTTTTTAAAAAGCAACAAAAAAATTGCCCCCCCCCTTCAATTTTTTGTGCAGTTTTTAAAACTTCTGCATATTTTTGTGCTATTTTAATCACCAGAACATTCAGCTTTTGGTATCATTTAAACTTTTCAAAAAACTATTTTTTATTTACAAACTTTTTCCACATTGACAGACATTGATTTGTTTTCAAGTTCTTAGAAATATTGTTCTCTTTAAAATCTGTAGCATACCTTCCTTGTTTTGTCTTGTTACTTTAAATTTTTAGCTAATATGATCTATTTTTTGTTGCTGCTACAAACAGACTTATTTGTATATTTAGCTTTTAGCTAGCTTTTAGCCACTTTGACTTTTGCCTATCTTTTGACACTTGTAGCTTTAGGCTACCGTTCGACTACTTTTATCTAGCTGGTCACTTGTTTAAAAATTTAGCTACCACTTTGCAACTTTTAGATTTTGGTTACTGTCCAGAATGATGAGTTGAAATGAATGATCAGAGATTAAAAGATGCAGGGAAGGAAAGTCAGGCCAATACAGAAAGATTGGGGAGGACCACAATGACTTTGTGTTGATCATGAGACAAAAAAATAGTTGCACAATCTTTAAAAAATGAAAGAAAGAAACTAATAAAAGGACCTGGCTAAGCATTATTGGATTTGGTACCTGGATGATTGAGCATGAACTGTGATGCCATAAAAGAAAGTTGAGACATTTGGGAGACTCCATCATGAATGCTGTTTTTCAACTGATCTCAGCCCAGTGAGATATTACCTTTAAATTGTTTAATAATCACGATAGTCAACTTTAAAACTGTTTGACTTTATTTAGTATCACAGGTTCCCTAGGATGTTTTTCATTAGACATTCAACCTATTTAAAGGAAACAACACTAAAAGAGCACCTCCAAGCAGCTTCATGTTCCTCTGACAACAGCTGCCAATATGATTAAAAAGTAGAAGGTTCATGAGACTATAGTCAACCTCTCAGGTTGTTAACTTTAGAGGAACTGCAAACCCAGTTTGATCAGACAGATCATGTTGATGGTAGAAAAAGAACCAATGAAACCATCCAAAACCATGAAGACCCAGGAGGACTCCATTATTGGCAGAAAGACAAAAAGTCAGACAGGAGTTCATTAAAGTTCATGTTTTCAAGCTCAAAGTTTCTGGAAAATATTTCTTGAACTGATGAGACTAAACAGGAGCTTTCTGTCTCGAGTCACATCAGTTGTGTTTTTCTGATTATTGTGGAAGGATAACAACAAATTTACCTTCATCTTTAATAATAACATGTCCAATGTTGACAGATGGTTGAATGGACACAAACTGAAGAATTAAAGTTTGTGTTTGATAGAATTGATGAGCTAAAAGTTAGTTTAAACAGCTAAAACTGAAGTGAACTGTTTCCAACAGTCTTCAAACAGCTCTAATGTTAAAAATTTTATTACAACTCTATAAAACACTATTTAATAAACATCCACATGTTGTTTTTTCATTCCATAGTACAGGTACATGAAAAATATGTATCTGGTTATTTACTAGCATAAATATCACATGAAGCATCAAAGAGTCATGTTTTATAAAGTTAAAGTTCTGTTTCAGATCCTTCCTGGGGTCTTGGGCTTTGATCGCCCTTTCGTCTGTCTCGGGCTTTGGGGGGACGGATCTCTGATGCTTCACAATTGCTACTAAATGTTCTATTGGAGGAACCTTATTCACTTATGCATGCTCACAACCACACACAAATGGATGCAGGGATGTATATCTAGATATAAGTAGATGGGTATATAAATGAATATAAATATATATGTATGTATACTGTATATATATTTGTAGGTATGGGTATGTGTATATATAGAAATCTACTGCAAGGTCATGAATATTATCAGTCTTTATGCTTGTATGTTTCGTTGCTGTGTTCTGTCATGTGCTTTGCAGGATTGTGGACGGAGGTTTGGTGTGTTTGCCTTGTGCTCTTTTTGTGGATAATTGTTGTTTTGTTGTCTCACTTTCTCTTTTCTTTCTTTCTCTCTATTAAAAAAATAAAAAAAAAACATATTGGAGTGAGAGGATGGCTATAAGGTGTGAAGGGAGGCCATCTATAAATGAAAAAAAAAAAAGTTCTGTTTCAGAAGTGGATCCATTTGTCATCATACATTACAAAGTTTATTTAAATGTTACTTATTTAGAAATATTTCAATATTTTAATACTTACTCGGCTTTTTTGGAGACTTTGACCACTGGCAGCAGCCTCAGAATAGACGTCATGTCATTAGTATATTTCTTTGGGTTGAAATTATCCACAATTTTTCCAGATGACAGTAAGATGAAGCCAGAGCTGACCAGTGAGCAGGAGACAGTTTATCTGTGGAGAGACTTCCTGAACTCAGAGACTGTTGGATCTCCTCCACTAGAGAACCATCATTCAGTTCATTCAGACAGTGGAACAGATTGATGCTTTTCTCTGCAGACAGATTCTCACTGATCAGATTCTTGATGTACTGGACTGTTTTCTGATTGGTCTGTGAGCTACTTCCTGTCTGTGTCAGCAGGCCTCGTAGGAGAGTCTGATTGGTCTGCAGTGAAAGACCCAGGAGGAACCGGAGGAACAAGTCCAGGTGTCCATTTGGACTCTGTAAGGCCTTGTCCACAGCACTCTGATGGAGATCATTTAGATTTGGTTTCTTCAAACTTAAAGACCTCTTGGATTTTGTTTGATGTTCTTCCATCAGATTGAGCCCAGAGTTGATGAAGGTCAGATGGACATGAAGAGCAGCCAGAAACTCCTGAACACTCAGATGGACGAAGCAGAACACCTTGTCCTGGTACAGTCCTCTCTCCTCTTTAAAGATCTGTGTGAACACTCCTGAGTACACTGAGGCTGCTCTGATATCAAAGTCAAAGTCAACTTTATTGTCAGATCTGCAATATGTACTGTACAGGACATACACAGGACCGAAATTGCGTTTCTCTCAGTCCCTCGGTGCAACAGTAAACATCTAAACATTGAAACACTGAAACATATAATAATTGACATAAGCATAAAATAGTAAAACTAACACTGTCCTGAGTTTTTTGCATAGTGGAATAAGAGTATGAAAATTTACACCAACTCTAAAACTAAAACATTAAACATTTAATGAACATAATACTGTCCTGAGTTTTTGCATACTAGTATAAAAAAAGAGTATAAAAAGTATAACTAAAATAAACTAAAGGTTTCTAGCATTGACATTTGCAAAGTGGCAAAGCAGCGTATGAGTTAATGTACACAGTATATGTATGAGGTAGTAGTTGATGTTGTTATAGAGGCAAAAAGTGGCATATGCAGTAAGGCACATTGGGCATCCCTAAATAAGACCGTTCAGAGCACATTGTATATGTATCAGCAGTGGTGTAGATATTAGAGTAGTGTAAATGTAAACAGTAGTAGTTACATGTAAGCAGTAGTAATAAAAGTAAACAGTATTAATAAATGTAAACAGAGAATGTAAACAGTATTATGATTATAGGCAGTGATGTAATACAAACATTAGTGCAAGTATGAGAAGTAGTGCAAACTGTATGAGCACATGACCGAGAGCTTAGTGAATAAACCGTTTGATGACACAGAGTCCAGTGTTAAAATCTTTGTGTTGTGTGGTAATGTGTGAGAAAGTTTTAGTGTTATCGATGCCACACTCTGTCAGGTCTGATTCATAGAAGATCAGGTTTCCTTTCTGCAGCTGCTCAAAAGCCACTTTTCCCAGAGACTCAATCATCTTCCTGCTCTCTGGACTCCAGGGTGGATCTGTCTCAGCTCCTCCATCATACTTGACCTTCTTGACTTTGGTGTGAACCAGCAGGAAGTGGATGTACATCTCAGTCAGGGTGTTGGGCAGCTCTCCTCCCTCTCTGGTTTTCAACACGTCCTCCAGAACTGTAGCAGTGATCCAGCAGAAGACTGGGATGTGACACATGATGTGGAGGCTTCGTGATGTCTTGATGTGGGAGATGATCCTGCTGGCCTGCTCCTCATCTCTGAATCTCTTCCTGAAGTACTCCTCCTTCTGTGGGTCAGTGAAGCCTCTGACCTCTGTCACCATGCCAACACACTCAGCAGGGATCTGATTGGCTGCTGCAGGTCGTGTGGTTATCCAGAGGCGAGCAGAGGGAAGCAGTTTCCCCCTGATGAGGTTTGTCAGCAGCACATCCACTGAGGTGGACTCTGTAACATCAGTCAGGATCTGATTGTTGTGGAAGTCCAGAGGAAGTCGACACTCATCCAGACCATCAAAGATGAACACAAGCTGGAAGTCTTCAAAGCTGCACATTTCTTTGGTTTCAGTAAAGAAGTGATGAACAAGTTCCACCAAGCTGAACTTCTTCTCTTTCAGCACGTTCAGCTCTCTGAAAGTGAATGGAAACATGAAGTGGATGTCCTGGTTGGCTTTGTCTTCAGCCCAGTCCAGAGTGAACTTCTGTGTTAAGACTGTTTTCCCAATGCCAGCCACTCCCTTTGTCATCACTGTTCTGACTGGTTCATGTCTTCCAGGTGGGAGTTGAAAGATGTCTTCTTGTCTGATGGTTGTTTCTGGTGTGTGTGGTTTCCTGGATGCTGTTTCAATCTGTCTGACCTCATGTTCATCATTGACCTCTCCAGTCCCTCCCTCTGTGATGTAGAGCTCTGTGTAGATCTGATTCAGAAGGGTTGGGTTTCCTGCTTTAGCAATCCCCTCAAACACACACTGGAACCTCTTCTTCACACAACATTTAAGGTTACGTTGACAAACTGCAACTTGTCCTGAATGAACAAAAACAAAACATTTATTAATTAAAGAATAAATTCATCTCAACAATGAAATCTCAAAAGTTAAATGTTTATAGAAATCCTCTTACTGCTCTGCAGACGGTCAGCCAGCTCCTCCTGCTTCATCCTCCTCAGGAAGTAAACTGTGATCTTCATCAATGCCTCTCTGCTCCTCCTCTGCTCTTCATCCTCACCCTCCAACACCTCCTCATCCTCCCTCTGACTCTCTAAGCATTCTGGGTAATCTGGACTCAGAACCTTCTGGATCTTCTTCAGCTCGTTCTTCACAAAAGTGACCATGTTGTCCTCCAGCAGCTGGAACAGAAAAATATCTGAATGACACATCAGACTGAAATCATGGAGCCAAACATCAGATCCATGTTGGACAGACTGACAGTCCACTGGTCTACATGTTGGACAGACTGACAGTCCACTGGTCTACATGTTGGACAGACTGACAGTCCACTGGTCTACATGTTGGACAGACTGACAGTCCACTGGTCTACATGTTGGACAGACTGACAGTCCACTGGTCTACATGTTGGACAGACTGACAGTCCACTGGTCTACATGTTGGACAGACTGACAGTCCACTGGTCTACATGTTGGACAGACTGACAGTCCACTGGTCTACATGTTGGACAGACTGACAGTCCACTGGTCTACATGTTGGACAGACTGACAGTCCACTGGTCTACATGTTGGACAGACTGACAGTCCACTGGTCTACATGTTGGACAGACTGACAGTCCACTGGTCTACATGTTGGACAGACTGACAGTCCACTGGTCTACATGTTGGACAGACTGACAGTCCACTGGTCTACATGTTGGACAGACTGACAGTCCACTGGTCTACATGTTGGACAGACTGACAGTCCACTGGTCTACATGTTGGACAGACTGACAGTCCACTGGTCTACATGTTGGACAGACTGACAGTCCACTGGTCTACATGTTGGACAGACTGACAGTCCACTGGTCTACATGTTGGACAGACTGACAGTCCACTGGTCTACATGTTGGACAGACTGACAGTCCACTGGTCTACATGTTGGACAGACTGACAGTCCACTGGTCTACATGTTGGACAGACTGACAGTCCACTGGTCTACATGTTGGACAGACTGACAGTCCACTGGTCTACATGTTGGACAGACTGACAGTCCACTGGTCTACATGTTGGACAGACTGACAGTCCACTGGTCTACATGTTGGACAGACTGACAGTCCACTGGTCTACATGTTGGACAGACTGACAGTCCACTGGTCTACATGTTGGACAGACTGACAGTCCACTGGTCTACATGTTGGACAGACTGACAGTCCACTGGTCTACATGTTGGACAGACTGACAGTCCACTGGTCTACATGTTGGACAGACTGACAGTCCACTGGTCTACATGTTGGACAGACTGACAGTCCACTGGTCTACATGTTGGACAGACTGACAGTCCACTGGTCTACATGTTGGACAGACTGACAGTCCACTGGTCTACATGTTGGACAGACTGACAGTCCACTGGTCTACATGTTGGACAGACTGACAGTCCACTGGTCTACATGTTGGACAGACTGACAGTCCACTGGTCTACATGTTGGACAGACTGACAGTCCACTGGTCTACATGTTGGACAGACTGACAGTCCACTGGTCTACATGTTGGACAGACTGACAGTCCACTGGTCTACATGTTGGACAGACTGACAGTCCACTGGTCTACATGTTGGACAGACTGACAGTCCACTGGTCTACATGTTGGACAGACTGACAGTCCACTGGTCTACATGTTGGACAGACTGACAGTCCACTGGTCTACATGTTGGACAGACTGACAGTCCACTGGTCTACATGTTGGACAGACTGACAGTCCACTGGTCTACATGTTGGACAGACTGACAGTCCACTGGTCTACATGTTGGACAGACTGACAGTCCACTGGTCTACATGTTGGACAGACTGACAGTCCACTGGTCTACATGTTGGACAGACTGACAGTCCACTGGTCTACATGTTGGACAGACTGACAGTCCACTGGTCTACATGTTGGACAGACTGACAGTCCACTGGTCTACATGTTGGACAGACTGACAGTCCACTGGTCTACATGTTGGACAGACTGACAGTCCACTGGTCTACATGTTGGACAGACTGACAGTCCACTGGTCTACATGTTGGACAGACTGACAGTCCACTGGTCTACATGTTGGACAGACTGACAGTCCACTGGTCTACATGTTGGACAGACTGACAGTCCACTGGTCTACATGTTGGACAGACTGACAGTCCACTGGTCTACATGTTGGACAGACTGACAGTCCACTGGTCTACATGTTGGACAGACTGACAGTCCACTGGTCTACATGTTGGACAGACTGACAGTCCACTGGTCTACATGTTGGACAGACTGACAGTCCACTGGTCTACATGTTGGACAGACTGACAGTCCACTGGTCTACATGTTGGACAGACTGACAGTCCACTGGTCTACATGTTGGACAGACTGACAGTCCACTGGTCTACATGTTGGACAGACTGACAGTCCACTGGTCTACATGTTGGACAGACTGACAGTCCACTGGTCTACATGTTGGACAGACTGACAGTCCACTGGTCTACATGTTGGACAGACTGACAGTCCACTGGTCTACATGTTGGACAGACTGACAGTCCACTGGTCTACATGTTGGACAGACTGACAGTCCACTGGTCTACATGTTGGACAGACTGACAGTCCACTGGTCTACATGTTGGACAGACCGACAGTCCAGTGGTCTACATGTTGGACAGAATGACAGTCCACTGGTCTACATGTTGGACAGACTGACAGTCCACTGGTCTACGTGTTGGACAGACTGACAGTCCACTGGTCTACATGTTGGACAGACTGACAGTCCACTGGTCTACATGTTGGACAGACTGACAGTCCACTGGTCTACATGTTGGACAGACTGACAGTCCACTGGTCTACGTGTTGGACAGACTGACAGTCCACTGGTCTACATGTTGGACAGACTGACAGTCCACTGGTCTACATGTTGGACAGACTGACAGTCCACTGGTCTACATGTTGGACAGACTGACAGTCCACTGGTCTACATGTTGGACAGACTGACAGTCCACTGGTCTACATGTTGGACAGACTGACAGTCCACTGGTCTACATGTTGGACAGACTGACAGTCCACTGGTCTACATGTTGGACAGACTGACAGTCCACTGGTCTACATGTTGGACAGACTGACAGTCCACTGGTCTACATGTTGGACAGACTGACAGTCCACTGGTCTACATGTTGGACAGACTGACAGTCCACTGGTCTACATGTTGGACAGACTGACAGTCCACTGGTCTACATGTTGGACAGACTGACAGTCCACTGGTCTACATGTTGGACAGACTGACAGTCCACTGGTCTACATGTTGGACAGACTGACAGTCCACTGGTCTACATGTTGGACAGACTGACAGTCCACTGGTCTACATGTTGGACAGACTGACAGTCCACTGGTCTACATGTTGGACAGACTGACAGTCCACTGGTCTACGTGTTGGACAGACTGACAGTCCACTGGTCTACGTGTTGGACAGACTGACAGTCCACTGGTCTACATGTTGGACAGACTGACAGTCCACTGGTCTACATGTTGGACAGACTGACAGTCCACTGGTCTACATGTTGGACAGACTGACAGTCCACTGGTCTACATGTTGGACAGACTGACAGTCCACTGGTCTACATGTTGGACAGACTGACAGTCCACTGGTCTACATGTTGGACAGACTGACAGTCCACTGGTCTACATGTTGGACAGACTGACAGTCCACTGGTCTACATGTTGGACAGACTGACAGTCCACTGGTCTACATGTTGGACAGACTGACAGTCCACTGGTCTACATGTTGGACAGACTGACAGTCCACTGGTCTACATGTTGGACAGACTGACAGTCCACTGGTCTACATGTTGGACAGACTGACAGTCCACTGGTCTACATGTTGGACAGACTGACAGTCCACTGGTCTACATGTTGGACAGACTGACAGTCCACTGGTCTACATGTTGGACAGACTGACAGTCCACTGGTCTACATGTTGGACAGACTGACAGTCCACTGGTCTACATGTTGGACAGACTGACAGTCCACTGGTCTACATGTTGGACAGACTGACAGTCCACTGGTCTACATGTTGGACAGACTGACAGTCCACTGGTCTACATGTTGGACAGACTGACAGTCCACTGGTCTACGTGTTGGACAGACTGACAGTCCACTGGTCTACGTGTTGGACAGACTGACAGTCCACTGGTCTACATGTTGGACAGACTGACAGTCCACTGGTCTACGTGTTGGACAGACTGACAGTCCACTGGTCTACATGTTGGACAGACTGACAGTCCACTGGTCTACGTGTTGGACAGACTGACAGTCCACTGGTCTACATGTTGGACAGACTGACAGTCCACTGGTCTACGTGTTGGACAGACTGACAGTCCACTGGTCTACGTGTTGGACAGACTGACAGTCCACTGGTCTACGTGTTGGACAGACTGACAGTCCACTGGTCTACATGTTGGACAGACTGACAGTCCACTGGTCTACGTGTTGGACAGACTGACAGTCCACTGGTCTACATGTTGGACAGACTGACAGTCCACTGGTCTACGTGTTGGACAGACTGACAGTCCACTGGTCTACATGTTGGACAGACTGACAGTCCACTGGTCTACATGTTGGACAGACTGACAGTCCACTGGTCTACGTGTTGGACAGACTGACAGTCCACTGGTCTACATGTTGGACAGACTGACAGTCCACTGGTCTACATGTTGGACAGACTGACAGTCCACTGGTCTACATGTTGGACAGACTGACAGTCCACTGGTCTACGTGTTGGACAGACTGACAGTCCACTGGTCTACATGTTGGACAGACTGACAGTCCACTGGTCTACATGTTGGACAGACTGACAGTCCACTGGTCTACGTGTTGTACAGACTGACAGTCCAATGGTCTACAAAGTGCAGCATGGGAGATGACAGTGAACACAACACATGGAAAAGTATTTGCTGTACATGAACGCACCATAAATATGGAGTCCAGCTGTGGTTGATGCTGCTGGGCAGACTGAGCACTGGGAACCTCTGAGCTCTGCTGGTCCACTCTGTGGAGGAATCATGAAGAATTAGCTCCACTTCTGTCTGTCCACACAGAGACAAACACCAGCTAAAGGTCCATGTGGAGTCAGGATCCAGAAACTATTTGTCCTCCTCCATCCAGCAACACCTGCCACCTGAGTGGAAGTTCCTACCTACACTGTGTTTGAAGCAAAGGTCAAAGGTGACACCTGCTGGACCACCTGGTGACCTACAGACACTCAGAAACTCCTCCTACAACATCCATTCTTTCACTTTGACTGCTGAGTTTGGAGAAAACATCCAACACACACCGCTTCACATGTGAACATAGAAAAGTGTGAAAAAGAGCTGAGCTCACATGAAACACATGTTGGAATGAAAACATTTCAGACTGACTCAGTTCCATTTGACACATTTACAACATTTAGAGACAGCTCACCTCTCTGCTGATGGAGGCTGGACTGATTTAAAATCAATAATTTCATCCTTTGACCAGTCGCTCTTCAAGGACACACAGCTGGGTTCAGGTCCAGCTTTGAGTCTCTGATGGATCCTGTTAAAAAAGTGACATTTAATGATTGAGTCATGGTGATTGGTGTCAGATCCTGAGTCTGGATCCTGGAACATTCTGGATGAAAGTGACAGGATTATTCATTCTCAAGTTATTGATCATGAAACGATCCTTTCCAGCTGCAGGACACCACATCTGTAATTCTACAGTCCAGTTTCTCCAGTCCTTCTCCTCTTCCTGCAGCAGACATGTTGTTCTTCTTGAACTGGATTAAAGTGGATGAGTGTGTAGTTGAGTAATCCAGATTATTGGCAGCAGCAGAGCAGAGAGCTGCAGCCTCCTCTGTGTTTGTTAGAGACTGAGAGAGGAGAAGGTGGACTCACAATCACAGGCTGAACTCTCTGTTTCTGGAAGTTCTCTGAAGCTACACAACAAGATGAACACAGCAGCCTTTCTTTGTGTCAGCTGCTGGAAAAACATGAACCTCCACTCAGAGACCAGAACCAAGGAGGGTTCAGACCAGATCTGTCACAGGGTATATACAGAAATTCTTAAGTTAAATTTAATACCTTTTTAATACCTTTTTAATACCATCAAAATATTTTTTAACACCATCACGACACTGAGCTGCAACCGTAGAGGCAACCTCTTGTACTTCAGTTAAGAGCAACTAATTGTAAAGTGATAGATTACTGTCATTTCCTTCCTAAATTTTGGTAGTACTGTAAATGTAGTTTTATAATAATTACTGGATACATCAAGTTGCTTCTTGCCTCAATAAAAGCACTGACCTTCTTGTTATTTAAATCTAACCCAAGACAAAAAGTTTAATTGTTCCCACACACAACATATCTTGGCAAATGAAAAACTGTAAACTTGAAAACAGAACAGTTTAAATAAAATAATTCAACACTGAAAACATGCACAATTCAAAAAGGGAGGTAGAAAAATAATAACTACCATGTTTTTCATCCTGTAAATCGCAGTTTTTTTTAACATAATTTACATCCCTTGCAACTTATAGGCCTAAGTGACATTTATGGATTTTTCCCCCATATTTATAAACCATTTTTTGACTGAGATATGACCGTTTACATTCATTCTGACTGAAGAAAAA
>JBBPBX010017332.1:11510-38149 GCA_038048925.1 Garcialebias charrua
TAACCTCACAGGCCCCTGTAAAGTCTCTGAGTTATATATATATATTTTGTTTTGGGACAAAGCAACCGAAGCCCTAGGCTCTCAGCCAAACCCCTTCAAAGGCCAGGCTGAAAGTTGCCACAACTCTGGACGCGGGTGAAAGAGTTGACCATGCGCCTGAGTCAGGAGGTCCCTATGAGAAGGCAAATGCCATGGTATCCCAGATAGCATTGAAATCAGCTCTGGAAACCACGTTTTCTGCGGCCAGTTGGGGGCTATAAGGATCAAAGAAAGAGCTCCCTTACGTACCCGTTCCAGTGTCGCCCCGATCAGAGGGACGGGTGGAAATGCATAGTAAAGCACTCTTGCTGGCCAGTCATGTGCCAGAGCATCCATACCCAATGGGGCATCTGCTTCCCTCAAGGAGAAGTAAAGGTCACAGTGTGAGCTAGCCCTACAGGCGAACAGGTCCACAGAGGCCCTACCGAATCGTGACCATACCTGTTCCACAATCCGTGGGTTCAGGCTCCATTCTGACGCCAGCAGAGGACCTCTCGAGAGGGCATCCGCTCCGTAATTTAGTTCACCAGGGACTTACGAGTTTTTCATCTTATGAGATACTCGTAACGGAACTCGCTCGTAAGTCGGGGATCACCTGTATATATATATATATACAGTATAGTATGTATATAATATTGCACATTTTGAGATTTATTTTCCTCTGCTTTTATGTTAAACTTAAAAATTATATATAAAGATTCTTTCAGCTGAACCTCCCTGACACAACTGACAAAAGCCTGGGAGGCGTGCCTACCAAATGATTGGGTCATGACAACAATTCATCACAGACTCAAATTACAATTCTCTAAGAGACCGTCCCGCTTCACAGGGGTGCTGCGATCCAAGATCAACCCCGCACGGGCCAATGGGACTCGAGTCAACATGACTGAGTGACAGGATCCTTGGCACACACCATGTGAGCATCCTCTGTGCCAGATGGAGGAGGGCCTGGGACCTTGTCCCTCCCTCTCTGTTGATAAAGGACACTGTGGTCCTGTTATCTGATTTTACCAGAATGTGTTGTCCAGCAATCAGACCTTTGTGGAAGAAGAATTTTAATGACAGGAATACGGCTAACAATTCCAGGAAGTTGATGTGTAATCTTGCTTCCTGTTCATTCCAAAGGCCGCAAGCATTCTGATTCCTACAGATTGCCCCCCATCCTGTTTTTGAGGCATCCGTTGTGATGACCACACGAGATGACACCCTTCCCAGTGAGACCCCATCCGTGAAAACGGACATGTTTCTCCAAGGTTACAGAACCTCCAGGCACTCTGAATCTATCCTAACCTTCCCTGTTTGTTTAGGTAGGTTAGGCTGTATCAGTTGGTTCAGCCATAGCTGCATGGGCCGCATTTTCAGTAATGCGTGTGGCACACATGGAATGGCCGCTGCCAAGAGGCCTAGAAGGCGTTGGCAGGTTTTTGCAGGGACCCGATGGTCCAATTTAAATTTGCTCAGGCAAGAGCGAATCGAGAAAACTCGTTCCTTTGAGAGCCATGCTCTGTACTGGATGGTGTGGATTTGTACTCCCAGAAATACGGTAACCCGTGACGGAGTTAAATTGCTCTTTTGCAGGTTTATAACAAACCCAAGAGACTCTAAGTGAGAAATCACCTTGTAGGAGTGTGACTGGGCCTGCTTTCTGCTTTCAGCCAGAATGAGCAGGTCATCCAGGTAGTTCATGACCCTGAGTCCTTGATTCCTGAGAGGGGTCAGAGCTGCGTCCAGACATTTTGTAAATGTGCGTGGAGCAGTCTTTAGACCGAAGGGTAAAGCTTTGAACTCATAAGCGATTCCCTCAAAAGCAAAGCGGAGGAATTTTCTGTGTTTCCTCCAAACGCCTATATGGAAATAGGCATCTTTTAAGTCTACTGTACATGCGTAGTCTCCAGGTCTCACAGACTGGAGAACCTGTTGCATTGTAAGCATCTTGAACTTAAATATTTTAATCCTTTTGTTGAGGGTCCTGAGATCCAGAATTGGCCTCAGGGAACGATCCTTTTTGGGCACCAGGAAGTACTTGCTGTAGTGGCCGGAGAGCAGCTTGTGTCCAGAGACCAAACTAATCACTCCTTTTTGCAGCATGGTCGAAACTTCCTCCCTTAGCACGTGTGCACGTGCGGGGTTGATCTTGGATCGCAGCACCCCTGTGAAGCGGGGCGGTCTCTTAGAGAATTGTAATTTGAGTCTGATGAATTGTTGTCATGACCCAATCATTTGGTAGGCACGCCTCCCAGGCATGCGCATGCGTACTGAGTCTGGATGGCATGTTGTGTTGCAACCCATCACGTTTGAGAGCCAGAGAGGTGACCTTTGACCCCTCTGGCCCTCCCTCGGACAGGCTGGTCGGCCCGACAGGAGATATCGCGAGATCTGGCTCACGTGTCTCGCTGCGGTTCATAGTTGGGCCACATGGTTGTTTTATAAAAATGGGACTCGAGTCAAGAACCAGGGCAGTCTGTGCTTTGGTACTTTTATTTTTATACATGTTTGAAACAGTGTTTAATTTGTTTACACATGCAATGGTCGAGTTGCGTTTGGTGCACACACATATGCCGCTCGCTCCTCGTAGTCTTTTACGAGGGGAGACTGGGCCCAAAGGATCAGGTATCTGTACCACGTGGGCGGATAAACCTGTAAGATTGACAGTTCGTCCTGTTTCATCAGGTCCGAGCCTGCTTTCCGCCTGGGGAGACTGGCGAGATCCTCGGCTGTCCTTGGAAAGTTCCACCGCCACCTGCGGGTTTCTTCCGTGGGGACCATTTGTGTTCTCCTTACGGGAGGCAAAGTTCTTTCTTGGCAACCCCTCGCGGAGGGCTTCCGTCTGTTTGCGCCTCTGTTCCAGTTTGGTCTGGACGCGTTCTAGAGCTCCCCCAAAAAGCCCCGTCGAGTCGATTGGGTGCTGGAGGAAAGTTGACCTCTGGTTTTCCGGGAGGTCCAATAAGGTGAGCCAAAGATGGCGCTGGGCGACAACCATTTCCGCCATCGCCTTGCCTTAGGAGATGGCTATTGTCCCCATCAAGCGGAGCACGAGGTCCGAGGCTCGGCGGGCCTCCTCCACGGCTTCCGTTACGGCCTGTTCGTCTTTTGCTACCTGGACATGCTACAGCTTTTCCGCCAGGTACGCTTGCACCAGGGTTGATGCGTTCATTGCGCGAGCCGCAAGGCCCTGAGCCTTGTAGCACTTTCTGAGTAGTTTCTCCGAAGTGCGGCAGACCCTGCTGGGCTGCGTAGGCTTATTCCCGAGGCGGCGGGGGCCAGGTGAGCCGCCAGAGTCTCCTCAATGGGGGGAGTGCTGTCGAGGCCTACTGCTTCCATTCCCGCCACGTAGAGGAGCCGGGACAATGGGAGCATGATAGAAGCTCCGGGATCCTCCCAGGAACGTTTGAGCTCCGTGAGGAAGTCCGGAAAGATAGGCATCTTTTGTGACATTGTTAGTTGCTTCGTGTGGAAGTAGCTTCCCGCTAGCCTCGTCGTCTGCTGGCGAGGCGTCGGGCTCGGCCACGTGATCTGCAGAACATCCGTTGCCCTACGACATAAGTCGAACAGGGTCGGTACTGACAGGTCCGGTTCCGGGAGGATGTGCGCCAGGTTCTGGGAGGAACTCACAAGTTCTCCCTTGTCATCAAAATCGGCGTCTAGGTCGGACATTTCAGACGTCGAGTCCTCAGCGGCACCCGAGGAATCCGACATTTTGTCCTCTCCGACTCGTCCGCTGCATTCCAGGTCCACGTTATCGGGTTCCGGAGCACGGGGAAGCCGACATGCGACCTTGAGCGCCGCGCTTCTAGCCATGGATTTGGCCAGCGCGACAACCCGTCATCTCCTCACTGCGGTCGACATTCGACGACAGTGAGGACAAGAGTCGGGGAGTTCCAGCGCCTTCCTTGCGTGCAGAATTCCCAGGCAGACAGGACAGGCCTCGTGGGTGTCCGTCGCCAAAAGGGAACGGCCACAGCCGTTGGGGCAAGGGCGCGAGCGAGGACTCGTCGTCTGGTCTTTCTCCTCCTTGTCTTTCTTCTTCCCTTTTCTGGAGCCATGTCCTAAGAAGCGTCGAGTTGATTTGTTCTTTTCTTCGAAGTTGTCTTCTCCGTCGTCTTTTCTTTTGCTCACAGCCTGCTAAGGTTAGCAGGTTCTTTCAGGTTGTGACGCAGTTAGCGCCGTCGAGCGAAAACCTACAGAAAAGAAGAAAACTTCGAGGGTGAGTAGAAAAACGCCGGACTAGCTTTCGCCAGCCCAGCAGTGCGCAGGAAAATTTCTCTGTATGCTCAGTGTAGGGAGCGAGCTCACCTCAGTCGAGCGATGCGACAACAGAGAAGTCCCGCGAAGTTCAGGTGTTTAAGCGAGGTGAAGGGCAAAAAAGAGGAAGATGGAGGGGCGCTCACCGCCTAAATACCCAGAGGGCGGGGCCTCTGGTGCGGCGGTGACGCCCCTGCCGTAAAGGCGTGAGTATATTCCTTCAGGTAATCACGCGGGGGCGCAATTCCCATAGCAAGTATGATGCACTGAGAGAACATGACTGAAAGGGAACATTTCTGCTTATCAATAAACAACAAGTCTTGTCAAGCAACAATAAACATCATTCACATCTTTTCATTAAAGCATACAGCTTTAATGACTCGAGTGGGGAGAACCATAAAGTTTGACTATGTTTGAAACCAGCAGAGTACTGTACAGTGTTCAAACACAGTGTGACTGGCTGCTCTGTGAGAAGGTGTAGCATGTGAACCTGCACGTTGTTTTTTATAGATGTCTGAAACCAACAATGTACTGCTGCTGACCTGAATAGATCTGTCAAAAGGTTTCACAAATTGTTTTCTCAAACTGTAGGTTCAAAAGGCTCAACCTCCCCCTTTTTATTTTAACAATAGAAACCGTTGGTTACGTATTGTAACCCCAGATTCCATGAGTGTAAGTGTAGCTCTTTAATGGCTGTCACTATTTGGGTTTACATGCGCGCAACGCGCCAAACACTGAAAACTTCTAGTCCACGCCCACTTGCTGTGGGCCCCACCCGGTCCACTATAAACTGAAAGTTATGCACCATAACTCATGTTCCTTGAAGGAAGGGAATGAGGTGCAACATATGCTATGGGAATTGCACCCTGCGCGATTTACCTGAAGGAATACAATCACGCCTTTACGGCAGGGGCGTCAGCATCACGCCAGAGGCCCCGCCCTCTGGGTACTTAAGCCGCTGACGCCCATCCATCATTCTCCAAAATGCACTTCACAGAGCTTTCAGCATTGAAAGGGCCAAGTATGTTGCACCTCGTTCCCTTCCTTCAGGGAACATGAGTTATGGTGCATAACTTTCAGTTCTCTTTCAGTCATGTCTCTCGGTGCAACATATGCTATGGGAATGTAATTCATTCACGCCCTTGAAATGCTCAGTAAAATGCATGCTAGTGTGAACATCTGCCTCTATTCAGCAGGCACCTCAAGGCTGCTTTCTACTGTGTATTAGAAAGGACAGCCTGAGTGACATCACACGTAGTAACATCCAAACTGTACTGCTTTGCAAAAGTGTTTAATGAGCTCCACTTTGCAGCAGCACATTGGGTGTACGGACAAGGCATGGAGGTCACCCACACGTTTCGCCGAGCAAAGAGCAAGGAGAAGAGCGGTCTTATAAGATATATCTTAATGTCGCTCAGTGGTTCGAATGGGGGATCACAGAGAGCCCCCAAGACCAGACTAAGATCCCATCCAGGGTTCAAGATCCTGCTGGGGGGTCTCTTTCTTAGCACGCCCTTCATAAATTTTATTATGAACGGATATGCGCCAGGCGTCCTGCTCCCCCAGCCCTCGTCACAGGCCGAAATTGCTGATAGGAAAACCTTAATTGTTGAAAAAGAACGACCTTTCTCCAACAAGTCCTGAAGAAAGGTGAGCAGCTCAGTCAGGTCACATGAATAAGAAATAATATTTCTTTCTGTGCACCAAGCTTCAAAAATACACCATTTCCGGGCATAAAGAGACTGAGTTGACACAGCTCGTGCGTTTTAATGGTATTTACCACGTTCTCTGGCAGGCCTGAGGCTACCAGCTTGTCCCTTTCCACCAACAAGCTGAAATTTGCCACCAAGTTCTCAGCCTAAGTGGCGAGACTGTTACTTCTGATGACGTGGTGGGTCCCTGTAGAGGAGCAGGTGGTAGAACCAGCTCTCCCTCAAGGGCCCTAATTCCTGTGGTCCCTTGAAGGTCAACCACGTTAGGGAGAGGACCTTCCTGCAGATGTACCGTCCTACTGCTCTGATCGAGAGTGTTTGGAGGCAGAGGCAATCTGTTGTCATTATTAGACAAAAGCGGGACAGAATGTCTGTTTTCCTCTTTTTGTTGGGGGTCATGGATCGGAGGGGTTGCAAGTTTTGTAAACGAGCAGATCTCCTGGCCCCAGCACGTTTCCTGGTTGGGTCTGGTTTCCTGGTCTCCGGCCTTAAAAGGGCCCTGAAGCCTGACAAACCACTGGTGGGCTGTGTTTCACCCGGTGGGGGTACGTCGTTTAAGAGCAGAATTGAGTCAGCACATTGAGCGCGGTCACGTGCTGCAAGATCACTGCTTGAGCATTGCGTGTCGCCTATCACGGATAAGGGGACAGCTTCACCATGAGAAAATGGAGATGGTTCTTTGTGCTGAGCAGACTTTATTGGTTGGTGACAAAGAGCTCAGTCCTCTTTGATTAAAAGGAAGAGGAGTCTGATTCAGCCCTGGCTTGTTTACACACACTGCAGTTTCATCACAACTGCTTTTGTGAACGTATGAAGCTGGTGTTAGCCTGCAGGCTTCTGCCGTGGCCCTCCGTCCCTTACTGGGAACCGTTGAATAGGTGGCCAGGAAGGTGGGTCGTCAGATTCTGTCGGCGCGCACCCCTTGAGCGCGGACGTGTCACGGGTTTGTTTGGTTTGTGTATTGTCCGCCCCGTGGTTTACAACGGAGCGGGGGCTGGAGCACGTGACTCCCCTCACCTGTCTCTGTGAGGAGTGTTGGGCCTGCTTACAGGTGCCTCTGGGCCTGTCTGTTGCAGACAGAACCGAGGCACCCTGCTGGGGTTTAGTGATTAGGCTAACAAATCGTGAGCCGTGAGGGAGGGGGGAGATGGCCCCCTCCCTTTATGTCGGTTGGTAGGACAGAGGGACCCGTTCTGCTGATGTTATTGTGTTTGTTGTTGTTGTGTTTTTGTTTTGTTTTTCAAGAAAACGGAGAGGGGCTGTTTTTTTAGCTTTATTTGTGCTTATGTGTAACGACATATTTGACTTTATGTCACTCACAGCAGAAAGAACATGATTTGTGTCTAAAACAGAGTCACCAGCTTTTTGTACCGTGCTACAAATAAAGTCTGGACATGAAAGGATCATTTCCCATACCGCATGGGCGGGTGATCGTGTAAAGTCAAGGAGCGGACCTGGTTCATCAGGCACGCTTTTGTCTGGTGTCCCGATTTTCCGAGGAAGCCCTGTGTCGGTCCACCTGGCGGGGAACAAATCGGTTTTTACTCCAGGCGTGTTCGGTCCGAGGTGGGCCCGGCGGTGGTCTCTGCCTGTGCTCGGCCTTGTATGCCAGTCGCTTTTGCGCTGGGGCACGTGTTGCTGAGTGGTGTCGAGGTTACGCGGGTCTTCCCCCAGCTGACTCCCTGGGGGGCGGGATGAATGTTCTCCTGGGGATGTCCACCCAGAGAGCTTCAGCCCATTTGCGCCTCTGGTCCAGCCTGGTCTGAATTCGATCCAGAGCTTTCCCAAACAATCCCGTCGATTCTATCGAATGGTGGAGAAAAGGAACTTTTTGTCCCTCCGGGAGGTCAGTTAGGGTCATCTAGGGGTGGGCGATATGACTCAAAAATTATATCGTGATATTTCAGAGCGATATCACGATAACGATAAATTTCGTGATATAACCCAAAAAAAAAAAAAGAAATCAAATTTATTTATTTGACAAAATTAATTTAACATGTTGCTTTGCAGTATTATATAATTTTTTTTAAACACCAAGGGTTAATTTGACTGAAATTACTTTATTTAGTAAAGTATTCAGTCAGTATAAAAATAAAAAAGATCTGTTATTTAGATTGAAAAAGTCTGCACAAAATATAATGGACTATCTTTAGGCTTTTAATACCTAGTAGTTCTTTGACATTCTTGTTAGGTCTAAATTGTTTTTAATTTTTAACTGGCTGTTTTTTATTGTTATTTTTTATTGTTTGTTTTATTTCTGTATTGTTCAGCACTTTGTGCACCTTCTGGCTGCTGAAAAGGGCTCTATAAATAAAGATTGATTGATTGATTGATAAACAAAAACCACCACAAAAACTAAAGTTCAGGTGTAGTTTCCTAAATCACTCTCCATGTAAAATATATTATTCTTTGTTTCTAAAGAGTGACACGGTCGAAAATTTGTTGACGGTCCCTAAGTGAACCATGACGTCTCTGAATAGGGGCAGACTCAGCGCGGCTGCCCGAAATCAGACTCCATGAAGTGGACTGACGAGAGCAACGCACTGATGAAGACACGGAGCTCGAATATCCAACTTCCAACTTGAAAATAACTGACTGTGGTTTTTTCTTGGTTCGTGGAGAGCCGCGCGTGTTTATAGAGACAGTTTGCAGAGCGAGGGGAGACCAGCCCGCAGCTGACATGACGCGCGGTTTGTTTTTATCATTTTAGCACCAGTACAGACTGGTGGAAGAGAGGTGCGCAGTTCAGATTGAAGCGCTCGGTTGGGGGGCGGGGCGTCCTTACGTATCACGTCATGAAATTAGCATATCATGATATCTTTTTTTTGCCCGGGCAAGCTATTTTTACCGGTATTATCGTAAACGATATGATATGGCCCAGCCCTAGGGTCATCCACAGATGGCGTATGGCGATGACCACCTCAGCCATGCCTCTGCCTTGTGAAACAGCTGCTGTTCCCATCATGCAGAGCACAAAGTCTGTTGCCCTGCATCCAGCACGTCAGCGGCAGCTTGCTTGTCCGTCGTTACTTGGAGCTCCTGCAGTTTTTCAGCCAGGTAGGCTTGCATCAGCACGGACGCATTCATTGCGCGCGCCGCGAGGCCCTGAGCTTTGTAGCATTTCTCGAGCAGAGAAGCCGAGGCTCGACAAGCTTTGCTGGGGAGAGTTGGTTTTGTCCCGGATGACTTGGGACCAGATGAGATGCCAGCGTGTCCTCAATTTGGGGCACATTGGCTATTCCCACTTCATCCATCCCGTCCACGTCGAGAAACTGCGAGAGCGGGAGCAGCATGGGAGCTCTGGGCTGAGACCAGGTGCGAGTCAGCTCTGTGAGGAAGTCCAGAAACACGGGCATCCTTTGCCTCATGGCGGCCTGTTGCTTTGAATAAAAATAATTTCGTGCCAACCTTGTGACCTGTTGACGAGGTGGAGGCTCCGGCCATGGGATCTGAAGCGCGTCCGCTGCTCTGTGACACAAATCGAACAGAGCAAGGATGGAAAAGTCAGTCTCCGGGAGCACGGGCACGGGGGTGCGGGAGAGGTCTTCTCCCTGTTCCTCGTATTCAACATCGGCGTCTTCCGCAGAAAATTCACCTGAGGCTGAAATCGAGATCTCGTCCTCGTTCATCATGCCTTCAGTGTCGAAATTGACTGTTAAGTCCACCATGGAAGCCAGCACATCTGGGTTGTCGCCCCATTCGACTCGTGTGCTGTCATCCAGAGCCATGTTGTCAAGCTCCGGCTTGGGAGTGAGGGGCTCAGTGGTGTCCGGGTCTTCTGGCGCCGCAACAGCACCCATGGCCTTGGCGACGAAGTCCGCCCGATGCCTCCTCACCGCCTCCAGCATCTGGCTGCAGTGTGGGCAAGAGTCGGGCACATCCAGCGCCATTTTCGCATGCAGCATCCCCAAGCAGACGGGACAGGCCTCGTGGGTGTCCTTCGCTGAGAGGGAAAAAAAACGCACAGCCATTGGGACAAGCGCGCGAGGTCGGGCTCGCCGTCCTGCTCGCCGTCCTACTGGTCTTTCTTGGAAGTCTTGTCTTTGGCTTTCCTTTCTCCGGAGGCATGTCCGAGATAAGATGAGCGAGTCCTTCCAAAATCCTTTTTCTTTTTATTTGAGACGTCTCCTCCGTCGCGTCGCTTTCGCTGGCATGCCCGCTACGAACTAGCAGGGGTAGCGGTTGTGGCGCAGTTAGCGCCGACGAGCGAAGCAGTCTGCGGAGTGAGGAGAAGAAAAAACTTCGGGGTTAAGGAAAAATACACCGGACTAGCTTTCGCTAGCCCAGTAGTACGCAGGAATAATTCTCTGTAGGCCCTGTGTAAGGAGCAAGCTCACCTCTGGTCGAGCGATGAAGCAACAGAGAAGTCCTGCACAGAAAGGTAGTTTAGGTTTAAGCGAGGTGAAGGGCAATAAGAGAATGATGGATGGGCATCAGCGGCTTAAGTATCCAGAGGGCAGGGCCTCTGGCGCGATGCTGACGCCCCTGCCGTAAAGGCGTGATTGTATTCCTTCAGGTAAATCATGCAAGGCGCAATTCCCATAGCATATGTTGCACCGAGAGACACAACTGAAAGGGAACTACGTCTGGACCGGAATTCGACTCCCAAAGGCATATTCTTTTCTTCAGCCATTTGAGAACCAGTGAGGCCCAGGTTTTAAAGGGCTATGCTTACACTCATAAGCCGTTTTCGCATTGCACGGCCCTCCCCAGTCCGGCTCGTCTCTGGTTGGCCCAGAGCCAGCCCTGGCCCATCCCCGTTCATTACGCATTGTCGGAGAGCAAGCCTTGAAAGCCGTTTTCGCATTGCACAGCCCTATATGGCCCGACCTGCCCAGGCCCGCCTTCTAACCCGGGGTCGGCATGTTTGCATTCTCCTTTTCCGCCTGGGGTCCGCCCTTGTTTTGGAACCATCTCCACCGTGTATCTGATCGGGCCGGCCCCACGGGCCCAGTTTGACATCATGTACTGCTCACATTTGATTTGTTGTTTGCAGCAGGGTCGGGACTCATTCTAACAACACCTCAGCGCGAGCTGATTTCATTAATATTTAACTACAGAAACCCCTAAATTGCTTAATTGGGTCTGACAGAGAACCATAACAACACCTATACATCTGCCTAAACCTCATTCAAGTGTAGTTACGCACCATTGTTCTGGCAAACTACCTGGCTGCTGCTCCTCCTTGTCACTCCTCTCTGCTGCTCAGTGAGGAGGGCCAGGTGGGACCAATTAGCAATCAAAGCATGCAGGTATTTCTGGAAGTGACAGATCTGTCACTCTTGTTTGGACCGAGACTGCAGAACCAGGGTAAGCAGTGTGGCTCACCTGAAATCATATCTGTGCAAACAAAGTCTACTACAACCTGTGAAGGACAGTTGTTTTTTCAGCTAACTGAAACTAACTGCAGCTAACTAACTACCTGCCTAACTGCCAAAAAGAACCCATAAAACTTCAATAAATGTGGATCAACAAAAATCAAGGCTATTCAATGAGTGGAATCCAGTTGATAACTTCAATGTAGAGGTTATCCCTTTCAAGTGGGGAATTGCACAAACAAAAACCCAAAGAACTTGACACTGAAAAACCGCAGTCTACAGACTGGGACACTGGAAAAACCGTAGTCTAAAGACTGGGACACTGAATAACATGAAGTCTAAAGACGGGAGTAAAATTAAGAGTTGGCCAGCAAGCCCAGACGTGGCCACGAAGGTCTAAAATCAAGGTTGTTCTTTTGCCTATACTGCTAAAGTCAGAATGACTGATTCAGTAATGCTGACAAGGTTGAACACCACGAGAACAACAGTGAAGCGTCAATTTTCTCGTATGGCCAATAACGTGCTACGAATGCACACAATGATGTCTGAGGAGGAGCTCAGGGACAGCTTTGTAAAGCTCACAGAAGAAGCTAGTAAAGTCCTTGAGGCCAATAATGACGTTGAAGAACAGTACATTGCTGAAAATTCAGACTCAGATGAGTTAAGTGAACAGCAAAAAGCTGACTTGGATAAAACCACCACAGAGTGTGAGAAAAAGATGGAAGAACTAAAAGATCTCATACAAAACACACTGTGGGAAAATTTTGGAGAGTATGAACTGACACAGGCAGTAGCAACTGCAGTCACATGCTGATCATGTGGATGCTGTGGACCCAAGAAAAGACACAGTTGCATATGAGTTCATAATAGAATATCTGCAAAAATTGGTGAAGACAGCAACGGCGGTGCATAAACATTGGAAATGCTGGGCTCCACCTGCAGAGCAACATCAGTTCCAGAGCCGGATCAGAGGCCTCGAAACTATATTACCAAGACTGGAATTAAGAAGAGCAGAAGTACAAACCAAAAAAGGAACCAGCAGATTGAGTACTTCAACGATCTTCCCGGCCCCACCAGCCATTAAACTAAAGCCTGCTGCTCTCCCAAAGTTCACTGGCATTCGCAGAGTGTTTCATCAGTGGAAAAAGGATTGGGAAGCACTTCAAATGCAAGGAGAACCTACCGGATCCGAAGAGATTAAAAAATTTAATCTACTAGACAGTATGGATGAAAAAAATAGTACGAGACCATCGTCTCACAAATTACACAACAGTTGATGAGATATTTCGGGTCCTAGAGAACCGCTTTGGAAACAAAACAACTACTGTATTGCCCTTGAGATAGTGGAGGAGCTCCAAATGGTTCCACCAGTTAGAGGCAACCAGCCCAAGAAGATCGTCGAGTTAATCCAAACTGTAGAAAAGGCTCTGATTGACCTTAAAGAACTTGCTGCAACCGGTGCTATAAAGAACCCCCTTATAACAAAAGCAATAGAGAGTAAACTTCCGGATGGTCTGAAAAAGGAATGGCTTCTCCATGTAGCCAGCAAAGGGAAAGAGGCTGAAGAGGACAAACGATTTGACTGCCTCCTGACATTCCTTAAAGGTCAAGAAGCCATCTATGAAAAGCTGGATAAACTGAAGGAGGAGGAGTCAAAACCAAGGTCTGAACCACGACAAGCCTGGACCAGAACAGCTACCCAACCAACAAACATATCTCGTGTGGTCTGTGGCGACGCAAAGCACAAGAAAAGGCTGTATTTTTGCCAAAAATTTCGTACGCTTAAGCTGTCAGAAAAGAGGGAAGCTGTCAAGAAGCTGGGGACCTGCAAAAAATGTCTAGAAATTCACAGTGAGGATGAATACTGTAAAACTGATTTCCTGTGTAGGCGACCAGACTGCAAGGAGCAACACACTGCAGAGCACCATTATTATCTTTGCCTAGGAGCTGAAGTGTCTAGGGGCCATTCTGTTCAGAGGCACAAAGACAGCACAGTGGGAGGTGATGTAGGAGACCACTACACTCAAGCCCAACAAGACTTTATTAAAAGCCTCCCACCTGAACAGGCAGAGAAGTGCCGCCATGTTTTCTGTAATGTGGTGACTAAAACATCTCTTGTGTCTAATCAACCCAACCTTCTAGCAAAGAATGCTTTAGTGGAGTGGCCTGTCATTATGATGCTATTAGAGGTCACAGCTAATGCAGGACAAATAATTGGGACCCTAATTGATCTAGCATCAGATACAAATTATACAACACATAAAGCAGCTGACCGATTAAACCTGAGAAGTGAAGCTATAACCCTTGTTGTCCATGGTGTGGGAAGAATGAAAGTTCAAATTACTACGAGACGATACCTCCTAAAGATCCGGGTCAGAACAGAAAGGGGAAATTTCAGGTCCCACCAACTCATCTGCTATGGTTTAGACAACATTGCAGATATCTACCAACATGTGAGTGCCAAAACACTGCAAAAGTTTTTCCCTGATGTCCCTCTCAGTGAACTAGTGAGACCAAAAGAAATACAACTCTTAATAAGCCATAAAGAAGGGCGTCTGGTTCCACAGAAGATACGCGCTGTTGGAGATCTTGTATTATGGGACGGACCATTGGGAAAGACGGTTGCAGGAACACACCCTGAGCTGTTTGAAAAGGCTACAATTACAGCACACAAATCCAGAACGCACTTTGCAAGGTCTATGAGAACTGCTACAAGGATTTATAAAGAACATGTCTGCTCCTTACCTACCAACAAGCATTTTAGCTCTGCTGCTACCACTCATAATTTTCTTGAGTGCAGGAAGTGGGATAGTATAGGTGCTGCTTGCACCCCGAGATGCGGAGGCTGCCGCTGTGGCAATTGCCAACCTGGTGGCAAAGAAATGAATTTGGCTGAAGAAAGAGGGTTAGAAGTGGTGAAGAGTGGGCTGACATATGCTGGTACTGATGACCACACTGATGGTCCTCATTGGCATGTGAGCTACCCATGGCTCAAAGATCCCTCAACATTGACAAACAATATAAGAGCAGTGGAGGAAACCTTTCTCAGAACAGAGAGACAATTAACCAAGGAACCATCCATCCATCCATCCATCCATCTTCTTCCGCTTATCCGGGGTCGGGTCGCGGGGGTAGCAGCCTAAGTAGGGAGGCCCAGACTTCCCTCTCCCCAGCCACTTGGAGCAGTTCCTCCGGGGGAATCCCAAGGCGTTCCCAGGCCAGCCGAGAAACATAGTCCCTCCAGCGCGTCCTGGGTCTTCCTCTGGGTCTCCTCCCGGTGGGACGTGCCCGGAACACCTCACCAGGGAGGCGTCCAGGAGGCATCCTAACCAGATGCCCGAGCCACCTCAACTGGCTCCTCTCGATGTGGAGAAGCAGCGGCTCTACTCCGAGTCCCTCCCGGATGACTGAGCTTCTCACCCTATCTCTAAGGGAGAGTCCAGCCACCCTGCGGAGAAAACTCATTTCAGCCGCTTGTATCCGAGATCTTGTTCTTTCGGTCATAACCCAAAGCTCATGACCATAGATGAGGGTGGGAACGTAGATCGATCGGTAAATTGAGAGCTTTGCCTTTTGACTCAGCTCTCTCTTCACCACGACAGACCGGTACAGCGCCCGCTTCACTGCGGACGCTGCACCTATCCGCCTATCGATCTCACGCTCCAGTTTTCCCTCATTCGTGAACAAGATCCCGAGATACTTAAACTCCTCCACTTGGGGCAGGACCTCCTCCCCGACCCGGAGAGGGCATGCTACCCTTTTCCGGCTCAAGACCATGGCCTCGGATTTGGAGGAACTGATCCTCATCCCGGCCGCATCACACTCGGCTGCAAACCGCTCCAGTGAAAGTTGTAAATCACGAACTGATGAAGCCAGTAGGACCACATCATCTGCAAAAAACAGAGAAGCGATTCTAAGGTCACCAAAACGGATCCTCTCAACACCTTGGCTGCGCCTAGAAATTCTGTCCATAAAAGTTATGAACAGAATCGGTGACAAAGGGCAACCTTGGCGGAGTCCAACTCTCACCGGAAACGAGCCTGACTTACTGCCGGCAATGCGGACCAAGCTCTGACACCGGTCGTACAGGGACCTAACAGCCCTTATCAAAGGGCCTGGTACCCCATACTCCCGGAGTACCCCCCACAGAACCCCCCGAGGGACGCGGTCGAATGCCTTCTCCAAGTCCACAAAGCACATGTAAACTGGTTGGGCAAACTCCCACGCACCCTCCAGGACCCTGCTGAGGGTGTAGAGCTGGTCCAGTGTTCCACGACCAGGACGAAAACCACACTGCTCCTCCTGAATCCGAGGTTCGACTATCCGACGGACCCTCCTCTCCAGAACCCCTGAATAGACCTTACCAGGGAGGCTTAAGAGTGTGATCCCCCTATAGTTGGAACACACCCTACGGTCCCCCTTTTTAAATAGGGGAACCACCACCCCAGTCTGCCAATCCAAGGGAACTGCCCCCGATGTCCACGCGATATTGCAGAGTCGCGTAAGCCAACACAACCCTACAACATCCAGAGCCCTAAGGAACTCCGGGCGAATCTCATCCACCCCCGGAGCCTTGCCACCGCGGAGCTTTTTAACCACCTCGGCGACCTCAGCACCAGAGATCGGAGAACCCGACCCAAAGTCCCCAGGCTCTGCTTCCTCAGTGGAAGACGTGCCAGTAGGATTGAGGAGGTCTTCGAAGTATTCCGCCCACCGACTCACAACATCCCGAGTTGAGGTCAGCAGCACGCCACCTCCACCATAAATGGTGTTGGTCTCGTACCTCTTTCCCCCCCTGAGACGCCGGATGGTGGACCAGAATCGCCTCGAAGCCGTACGGAAGTCATTCTCCATGGCCTCTCCGAACTCCTCCCACGCCCGAGTTTTTGCCTCAGCAACCACCCGAGCCGCATGCCGCTTGGACTGCCGGTACCTATCAGCTGCTTCCGGGGTCCCACAAGCCAAAAAGGCCCAATAGGACTCCTTCTTCAGCCTGACAGCATCCCTCACTGCCGGTGTCCACCACCGGGTTCGAGGGTTGCCACCTCGACAGGCACCAACAACCTTGCGGCCACAGCTCCGATAAGCTGCCTCGACAATAGAGGCGCGGAACACGGCCCACTCGGACTCCATGTCCCCCGCCTCCCTCGGAACGTGTTCAAAGCTCTCCCGGAGGTGGGAGTTAAAGCTCCGTCTTACGGGAGACTCTGCCAGACGTTCCCAGCAGACCCTCACGATACGTTTGGGTCTGCCAGGTCTGACCGGCATCCTCCCCCACCATCGGAGCCAACTCACCACCAGGTAGTGGTCAGTAGACAGCTCCGCCCCTCTCCTCACCCGAGTGTCCAAGACATGCGGCCGCAGATCAGATGAGACGACAACAAAGTCGATCATCGAACTGCGACCTAGGGTGTCCTGGTGCCAAGAGCACATATGGACACCCTTATGCTTAAACATGGTGTTCGTTATGGACAATCCATGACGAGCACAGAAGTCCAACAACAGAACACCACTCTGGTTCAGATCAGGGGGGCCGTTCCTCCCAACCACACCCCTCCAGGTCTCACTGTCATTGCCCACGTGAGCGTTGAAGTCCCCCAGTAGAACAAGGGAGTCCCCAGGAGGCGCACTCTCCAATACCCCCTCCAAGGACTCCAAAAAGGGTGGGTAGTCTGAGCTGCCGTTTGGTGCATAGGCACAAACAACAGTCAGAGCCCGTCCCCCCACACGTAGGCGAAGGGAGGCTACCCTCTCGTTCACCGGGGTGAACCCCAACGTACAGGCACCAAGATGGGGGGCAACCAGTATGCCCACTCCTGCTCGGCGCCTCTCACCAGGGGCAACTCCAGAGTGGAAGAGTGTCCAACCCCTCTCAAGGAAACTGGTTCCAGAGCCAGAGCCATGCGTTGAGGTGAGTCCGACTATTTCTAGTCGGAACCTCTCAACCTCACACACTAGCTCAGGCTCCTTCCCCACCAGAGAGGTGACATTCCATGTCCCAATGGCCAGCTTCTGTAGCCGAGGATCAGACCGCCAGGGTCCCCGCCCTCGGCCGCCACCCATCTCACATTGCACCCGACCCCTTTGGCCCCTCCCACAGGTGGTGAGCCCATGGGAAGGGGGACCCACGTCTCCTCTTCGGGCTGTGCCCGGCCGGGCTCCATGGGTAAAAGCCCGGCCACCAGGCGCTCGCCAGCGTGCCCCACCTCCGGGCCTGGCTCCAGAGTGGGGCCCCGGTGACCCGCGTCCGGGCGAGGGAAAACTTAGTCCATTAATTGTACTCATCATAGGGGTTTTTGGGCTGCACTTTGTCTGATCCCTCACCTAGGACCTGTCTGCCTTGGGTGACCCTTCTAGGGGCATGAAGCCCCTGACAGCATAGCTCCTAGGATCATTGGGACACTCAAACCCCTCCACCACGGTAAGGTGGCAGCCCAGGGAGGGGAACCACAATGGAAAAAGGCCTATAGTGCTCAAGTTCATGAGATGGTTGACTGTCGGGTTGAAAAGAAGCTGACTGAAGAGGATGTATTGACCTGGAAGGGACCTGTCTGGTTCATAAGCCATCTCATTGCTCCCACCTGCCCTCTGTTACAACTCTAGTGAGATTCGCCATGAGAGAGACAGCAAACCTACCTCAATGCAGCCATCTGGATGAGTGTCAAGTATTACATGAGCACAGCTATGTTGATGACATATTAACATCATACAACTGTCGTGAAAGACTTGAGGTCATCACAAAGAATGTTGAGTTTACTCTAAAAGCAGAAGGATTTGAGCTGAAGCCGTGGGTCTTCTCAGGCCAAAGTAAAGAAGAGGAAAGGGAGACATCACCAAAGATGATTGCCCTGCCAAACCAACTAAAGGAGGAAGACATCAAGACACTTGACCTCGGCTACATTGCAGACGAGGACAAGTTATATGTCATGGTAAGAATCAACTTCTCAAAGCGGAAGAAAAAAATGAGACTTGACCAAGATTTACTGCTCGAAGACGTACGAATGAAAGCACCAGACCCATTGACACACAGTCAAGTTGCTGGTTTATACGACCCAATCGGTTTGACAACACCAGCAAAACAAAAAGGGACCAGCTTGGTTCGAAGAGCATTCCAAGAGGCAAAACCAAGGTGTGACATTGTCAAAGATACATGGGACCTTGCCTTATCTGATTAACTCCACAGACATGCAGTGGATCTATTTGAGGAGTACGTCCAGCTAAGTAAAATAAAGTTCCCAAGAGCCCTTAATCCTCAAGATGCTACGACTGAACCCATTGCTGTCACCCTTTCAGATGGCAGCAAAAATTCATACAGCGCAGTGTCTGCGGCATCCCGGGAAAGCATTAATAACATGCAAAAGAAGTCATTTGTAGCAGTGCTCACTAGAGCTCAAGCAAAGAAAAGTATGCAAAGTCCTAAGCGGAGAGTTCCGGCCGGTGTAACTGTCAAAAACTTGATTGATGAAAGATGCTTTAGTAACCTAATGCGCTTGGTCAAAACTATTGCTTTTGTATGGAGAGCTGCCAGAACATTTATATTCAGACGCAAGTCAGCAAACGCCTCACTCGTAAAGCCCACCGCATGGCAGGTGATCCCACACACCCACTACACAGCCGCTTTAGACTGCTGCCATCAGGGAGGAGACTGAGGAGTCTCCAGGCTCGTACCAGCAGACTGAGAGACAGCTCTGTTCATCAGGCAGTCAGAATGCTAAACACTCTGCCTGCTCTGCCTCCCCTCCCATTTGAACTGCCTTAACACAAAAAACTTTCTCACACATTACCACTCAACACAAAGTTTTTAACACTGGACTCTGTGTCATCAAACGGGTTATTCACTAAACTCTCGGTCATGTGTTCATTCAGTTTGCACTACTTCTCATATTTGCACTAATGTTTGTATTACATTACTGCCTATAGTCATACTACTGTTTACATTCACTGTTTACATTTATTAATACTGTTTACATTTATTACTACTGCTTTACATTTATTACTACTGTTTACATTTACACTACTTTTATCTACACTACTGCAGATACATATACAGCATTCTCTGACTAGCCTTATCTAAGGATGCCAAATGTGCCTTATGTGCCTTACTTCATATGCCACTTTGCCTCTATACCAACATCAACTACCTCATACATATACTGTGTACATCAACTTATATGCTGCTGTGCCACTCTTTGCAAATGTCAACGCTAGAAACTTCAGTTTATTTTATAGATTTACGTTTTTATACTTTTCATACTACTATGCAAAAACTCAGGACAGTATTACACTTTTATTATTTCATTTTATGCTTATGTTCATTGGGTGTTTGGTGTTTTAGGGGTGTTTGGTGTTTCAGTGTTGGTGTAAATTTTCATACTTTTATACTATTATGAAAAAACTCAGGACAGTGTTACACTTTTTTACTATTTTATGCTTATGTTTATTAAATGTTTTAGTGTTTAGTGTTTAGATGGTTACTGTTGCACCGAGGGACTGAGAGAAACGCAATTTCGGTCCTGTGTATGTCCTGTACATATTGCAGTTCTGACAATAAAGTTGACTTTGACTTTGACTTTGATAAGAATCATTGTCAAATTCTCCTCCCTCACCCTCTCCAGCAGTGCTGACAACAGAGGAACTGGAGGGAAGGCATAAATCAGCGTTTTTGGCCGAAGTTTGTGCGCAAATGCGTTCACCCCTAGTGGGGGAGCATCCCATGGATTTAGAGAGAAAAACAGAGTTCACTGAGAGTTTTCTCGACTGGCCATCAGGTCCACTTCAGCTCTTCCGAACCTGCTCCAGATCTGTAAGATTAGATCTGGGTGGAGACACCAATCCCTGTCAAGGGAGCCTCCTCTCGACATAATATCTGCTCCTCTGTTTAGAACGCCTGGGATTTAAACTGCTTTGATCGATCGTAAGTGTACGTGCACCAAACAGAGCAGTTTCCTGGCTGTGTTCCGCAGCTGTGCTGAACGCACGCCCCCTTGGCGATTTATGTATGCTACTGATGTTCTGTTGTCCGTGTGGACCATCACGTGATGTCCTGGACCAGTGGGGCAAAATGTCTGAGGATTTTCTGTACTGCAAGAAGTTCCAGTACGTTTATGTGAAAAGACGTGTTTTCCGGCCACACACCTCCTACTGTTTGTGACAGGCAAGTCCCTCCTCAGCCGGAGAGGGACACGTCTGTGAACACTGACATGAATGACGCCACTTTGCCCAGGGAAACTCCTTCTGACAAATTTGAGGGATTCCCCCAGTGGTTCAGATCCACTTTCACAGATGGTGGAACAGTGATCAGGCGCCGTTTGTGACGTACAGGGTCGACTTTTAGTCGATTGAACCATCTTTGCAGATGACGCATAAACAATAACCCTAATGGGACAACCACGTACGCAGCTGACATTGTTCCTAATAATTTCATGACTGTTAACGCTGTTACTGTTCTGAAAGGTCGGACAAGCTGAAGCAGTGACATCAGAGAATCCTTCCTCTGTTCTGACAGAACAGCTTTCATGTTCACTTAATTTAAAGACCGTGTAAAGTGAATTTCAACATTTTCTTAAATAAACAATATAAATGTGATAATTGTAATCTTGTAAATGAGTAAAAAGTCTCAAAATTGTAGCTCAATTAATTTTGGAGTTATAGAGCAAACTGTGTATAAACATATTTCTGGTTCAGGATTTTTTAGGCGTGTTTTAAACGTGACCGCGTTTCGTCACGCGGTCCTCATTAGTAGAGCCCCCACCCCCTGCAGCTCCGGCCGTATAAATTCGCCTCGGTGGAGCCGTTCACTCGCGAATCGCAGACAGCATCAGATAGCAATAGCATAGATATTTTGTTCATTGTTAGCTAGCTAATCAATTATGCCTCGTTCGTGCATCTTCCCTGGATGTCGCAATGGTCAGGGCACCCGTACAAATCATAACATGTTTTTATACTGCGTCGTTTTATGCTGAGTATCTGTAATGCCTGGTTGGGACAATGGTTAGAGCGCTTGCCTTCCGTCCCAAAGCCCACGGGTTCAAATCCCGCATGGTGCAACTCTTTTTTTTTTTTTAAATTCATTCCAGATTAAAAACACACAAGAAAACTATTTACAAAAACAGCGTAACTCTTGGAAAAAGTAGCTGCTGTTACAGACAGAACTCGGATAAAAACAGAGCAGGTTTACTGGCTCTGCTGTCTGCCTCAGTGCCTCTCCACTGTGGGACACGAGCAGGACCAGCGCAGCTGCCTGAAACCACGCCCACGCACTGACACGCCCCTAGCGTTCCAGACCAAGAGAAAATAAGGTTTTTTCATGATTTTTGAGACTTAATTTTATAAGGTAAACAATGTTTTTAATCAGTCAGATTTAAATGGGTGATTAATAACACATATTTATGCCATGTGACAAACTAAAAACACACATTTAATTTCACTTTACACGGTCTTTAAATTCACTCCCAGGAATGTGAATAGTTGGGACGGAATTATTGAGCTCTTCTCCCAATTTATGGTGAAACCCCGATAAGACAGATGTTTCACTAAAACAATTGATTGTGTCTCTGCCTCTTTTCTGGACCAAGATAACAGCAGAAGATCGTCCAGATAAAACAGGATCTTCATACCTTTCGTTCGAAGTGGCTGGAGGGCTGCTTCCATGCATCTTGAAAACGTGCGTGGAGCGAGCGCATACCCGAAGGGGAGGCGGTTGTATTAATAACAGGCCCATTGAAAGGAAAATTAGAGGAACTTTCTGTGTTTGTTTATTATTGGGATGTGAAAATATGCATCCTTCAGATCTAGTGACACAAACCATTCTTCCTGCGTCACGTATTTGAGCACACGTTTCACCGTTCGCATGTGAAAAGGCTGTTCCATGATGAATTTGTTGAAGGCTAACAGATCCAGAATTGGCCTGAGCCACCCCAATTTCTTCGGAACCAGGAAGTACCAGGAGTAAAAACCGGCTTCCTCCTCGCCCTGAGGGACTCTGGAAATCATATCTTTTTTTAAGAGCTCCTTCAGCTCTGATTGGAGGGTTACACCTGGTCCTAGAGATGTTAACTTTGTTTCTAACACTCCGTTGAATTTTGGTGGTGTTTTTGCAAACTACAGAGTGTAACCTTTGTGAATGAAATGATGCAGCCACTTGTTTAAAGTGCAAGTTTCCTACTACGCCCCGTTGGCCACTGAGAGTGGGAGCGCATGAATGTTTTGTCTCGTGAGGGAGAATAAATGAGCCTTTACCGCCGTCAAGTGGGCAAAGCACATACTGACCCATGGGAGGCTGGAATGAAAAGGGACGTTTATCAGCTTCTGCGTAACGGTTCTTTCAGTGTTCCCTGGCTGTGCCCATTTGTGTAGAAGAACTGGCGTTAGCGGGTGAACAAAACAAACGCCTCTTTCGTGTTGGTTCGCTGTCAGCGCTCGCTTCTGTAAGATTGACAGGAGAGAGGGGCGAGTAACCCTTGCATAAAGCTGACGCTTTAAGTGCAGGTTCATGAATTTTAGCTGAGTGTATGGGAACAGAAAACCCTCTGTGTCGTTTGGACAATATCCCATTGTCAATCATCTTACCACTCCAGACAGCTGTCAGCGCTCATCTCCTCTGACAGGCGGGGAGGCGGGGCTGGTGGGTTCAGGCCGAGTTCACTGAACACAGCATGGGCTTCTGTTTGTGTTTCATTATATCAAAACAGTTTCCTACACCAAAACAGTTTCCCTTTTTGCTCACCTTTGAAAAGTTGCCTCAGGTCAACTTTCTCATTAATTGTGGGGGATGTGTTTACAGAAAACGGGAGAGATGAATTCAACATGTCTGAATGAAAAACTCCGCTTTTTGAGAGAGGTTTTTTATTTTTCACATTAAAACCATTGCTCATTTCATCAAGCACACCCCTAGCAAACCGTCATTTTTTAAACTGTCTTCTCCTTGTGTCCTTTGTCTGGTTCGACCATGAAGTCTGTTGTCGACTTCTGCCTCGAAAAGTCCCGGGTCTCTGGTGCATCTGTCCTCTGGGATAAGCTGATGGAAGGGCCGCATAAAAGGTTGCAGCGGCCATGGTACGTCTCTGCTTCTGGCGGTGAAGCCTGCTTTGATCTTGCCAGCGGCCAGGTGTCCGTGCAGTGTGGGAGTCTGCTCGGGGAAGGGTCACGTGTCTTTGCACCTGTTCCAGGGCATCTGATGAGGACTGTAGCTGGTTCAGGACCGACTGAAAATGGGGGCCGAAGAGGCCATCTGGGGACACAGGACCCTCCAGGAATTGCTTTTTAACGTCCTCTGGGATGGATAGAGACAATTTCAGCCACATCTGTCTCTGCAACAATGTTGTCCAGGACGAGATGCGGGTGGAGCACATCGCAAGCACTACGTACAGGTTAATGATCGTGTCTGCTTCTGTGCCGATTTTGTCCGGTTCTATGAAGCTCCGGTTCGGTTCCTTTGCCTCCTTAGCAATGCTAAGGGCTAACAGAGCTATGTTATTTGTTGCTGCCCCCACCTGCGAAGAGCACTGATGGATTTTTTCCGTCAGCTTTGCTGTAAGCTAGTCACCGAGGGATGGTGGGGTGATACGTCGGCCGACGTGTTTCGCCGCTCTCACCCCGAAGACAGCCGACAAGCTGGGTTCTAGAGGAACGGTGGGGAAGCCCTGGTCCGTGAGCCCTTCTACCTTCATGATGGCCGCGTAGGAGGTGACGGGAGCCCTCAGCTTCAGGTGGTCGTCGGCTGAACACCAGAGTAGGGCGGACATGGCCGGGAAGCAGAGCCAGACCGGGTCCTGGTGTCCGCTGTGCTGGGCGGTAAACCTTCCCGCCAACAGGGTCGACGTGGTTTGAGTCGTTCCTTTGGGCACCTCCAGGTCGCAGGCTCTTGCTGACCTGAACGTGGAGCAGAGTGGTGGTTGATCCCATGGCGCTCNGGCAAGAGCTTTAGCAGAGAGCGTGCAGGTCCGTAGACAGGATGTAGCCCGTCTGACAAACGGCTCACAGATGGATGGTCTTCTTGGTTGAAGTCATCGTAGAATAATAATAATATATAATAATAATCCTTTCATTTTAAAGCGCCTTTCAGGACACCCAAGGACACTTAACAAACCAATACAGTGTAATACAGATCAAACATTATCAGCGACAAATTGAAATATAAAATACATAAGGATTATAAAATGCAAAATAATAAAAATACATTTAGTAAAGTTAATGATAAGCTAGTCTAAAGAGATGTGTTTTCAGAGCAGTCTTGAACAGAGAAAGGGAGGTGGTGTTTCGAAGGTCTGGCGGTAGGGCGTTCCAGAGGTGAGGGGCAGAGCAGGTGAAGGCCCTGCTCCCCATGGTGGAGAGGCGGGCAGAGGGTACATGGAGATGTAGCGAAGAGGAGGATCTGAGAGAGCGTGATGGGATGGAGATTTGTAGGAGGTCAGATAGATAAGGAGGGGCAAGGTTGTGGATAGCTTTGAACGTGAGGAGTAGAATTTTGAAGATGATGCGTGATTTAACCGGGAGCCAGTGGAGCTGCTGCAGGACAGGAGTGATGTGGTTATAGTAGGAGGTTTGAGTGATGACACGGGCAGCTGAGTTCTGGACCATCTGTAACTTGTGGAGAGATTTGTTGGGGAGGCCGTAGAGAAGGGAGTTGCAGTAATCAATACGGGAAGTCACAAGACTGTGCACCAGGATGGCTGTGGAGCGGGGTGTGAGAGAAGGACGGAGACGGTTAATATTACGGAGGTGGAAATAGGCAGACCGAGTAATATTGTTGATGTGTGAAGTGAAGGAGAGAGTGGTGTCGAGGATGACACCGAGGCTCTTGACCTGAGGGGAGGGGGATAGCAGAGAGTTGTTAAGGGGGACGAGAAGATGTTCTGATTTTGAAATAGAGTTTTTGGTACCAACAAGAATGATTTCTGTTTTGTTACTGTTTAGTTGAAGGAAATTGTTAGAAAACCAGTGATTTAGCTCATTGAGACAGTCGGTGAGGATGGAGGGTGCCGGGTGGAGTTAGGTTTTGATGACAAGTAGAGCTGTGTGTCATCAGCATAACAGTGGAAATGGACGCCGTGTTTGCGGAAGATGTGACCTAGAGGAAGGAGGTAAATGATGAAGAGGAGGGTTCCGAGGACAGATTCTTGGGGGACACCCGTGGAGACAGGGGAAGACTGGGAACGGAAGGATTTAAGCTGGATGAATTGAGTACGGTCAGAGAGATAGGAGTTGAACCAGTCTAACGGGGTACCTGAGATGCCAATGGAGGTTAGTCTGTTGAGGAGGATAGAATGACAGATGGTGTCGAAGGCAGAGCTTAGATCAAGAAGAATGAGGATGGACAGAAGACCAGAGTCAGCAGCAAGAAGAAGGTCGTTAGTAATTTTTACAAGAGCTGTTTCGGTGCTATGGTGGGTGCGAAATCCAGATTGAAACTCTTCATAAATGATGTTGTTGGACAGGTGTGAGTGAAGTTGACTAGTAACAGTTTTTTTAAGAAGTACTCTTTTGTTCTTAGCGTTGGCTGAAGAAAAACGGAAGTCGAATTCCAGTCCAGACGCAGTTTATAGCGGACCGGGTGGGGCCCACAGCAGGTGGGCGTGGACTAGAAGTTTTCAGTGTTTGGCACGCTGCGGGCGGTTAAACCCAAATAGCGACAGCCTTTAAAGGGCGTAGCTTACACGAAATATAACTGTTTATGACTACAGTATATTGTGCACATCTGGACGTCCTTACAGGCTGTCTGGCATCTGTACGTTTTTACAAAACAAAACACAACTGAGAATCACTAAGAATATGAAATCTACAGTAAGCTCTTGTTGACTGTCTCAAATGGATCCCTTCTAAAAAAGATTCCAAAACTCAACAAGCAGTACGTCGATGTTCCACGTCGCTGAGGGATTTGAAAAGTGAATGTTTGTATTTTTGGAGATGAGTGTTTTTCATGCCTGGAATTGAACAGGGAATAAAAGTAAACCTTAATGTTTTTGCTGCAAGATATTAAAATGGGTAGAAGTTACACTGTGGAGAAGAAGAGACATTTTTATTTTATTATATTTTTATTTTTTGCTTGTTTAAGGCAGTGCAGAGTGACAGATCCTGGTGAGTAAAGGGAGCAATTTTATCAACCACCAGGTGCAGTGGTGGAGCCAGGGGGAGACCAATGATGGCCTTGGCCACCATAAATTAATCTTTGGCCACCCCAACAATTTGAGGATAATGTACTGTACTTTTAAGCAATATAAAAACTAGAAAGCATAGTTTCCTAAAATGATAGTGGTGGGGCAGTTTACATTTAGGGTGGCCATCTTGGATTGTTATTATTATTATTATTTTTAACTAGGAAAAAAGCTTT
>JBBPBX010017333.1:18207-46989 GCA_038048925.1 Garcialebias charrua
TATATATATATATATATATATGTATATATATATATATATATATATATATATATATATATATATATATATATATATATATATATATATATATATATATATATATATACAGGTATTCCCCGATTTACGAGCGAGATCCGTCACTAGGGGGCGCTCGTAAACCGGAAATCTCGTAATTTGGAACGGCCGCCATTTCCTTCGTAAACCCGGAAGTCCGCTCGTAAATTGGAACGGTTTTCGCCAGCGCACCTAAAAACACTCTATTTTCATCTAAAAACTACTTTTGAGTGCATAAAAATGATCGGAAACGTGTGTTTATATGCTTAACTTGCTAACTGTAGTGAAAAAACACATGAAAACTCAGTATTTTTTTCGTTTTTTCCAAAAATTCGCAGCTCGTAAGTCTGGGACCTCGCAGATCAGAGCGCTCGTAATTCGGGGACTACCTGTATATATATATTTTTTTAAAATAAATTAATACATGTACAGTACTGGACAGTCACCAAGCACTTAGCCTATCCTAACACAGTTTTTAAAGATGAAGGAATGAGTTGAATTGTCTCCCTTTCACATAAAGGGAGCTAGCTCCCTTTATGGGAATGGAGCCTGCAGGGAGGAGGGAGACAATTCAACTGACTCCTTTAAAAACTGTGTTAGGATAGGCTAAGTGCTTGGTGACTGTACAGTACTGTACATTTATCTATTTATAAATAAAAACAATAAAAAATAAAAATACTGTATATACAGTACTGTATATTTTTAATAAATAGATAAATGTACAGTACTGTACAGTCACCAAGCACTTAGCCTATCCTAACACAGTTTTTAAAGATGAAGGAGTCAGTTGAATTGTCTCCCTCCTCCCTGCAGGCTCCATTCCCATAAAGGGAGCTAGCTCCCTTTATGTGAAAGGGAGACAATTCAACTCATTCCTTCATCTTTAAAAACTGTGTTAGGATAGGCTAAGTGCTTGGTGACTGTCCAGTACTGTACATGTATTCATTTATAAAAAAAAAAAATAAAAAAAAAAAAAATTTTTTTTTTTTTTTACTATGTGATCCTACTTACGAATTTTTGACATACGAGCGCCCCCTAGGGACGGAACTCGCTCGTAAGTCGGGGACTACCTGTACACTACTTTTTATATCCACACTACTGCTGTTATATATATATTTTTTTACTAGCCTTATTGCATATGCCACTTTACCTCTATACCAATATCAACTACTTCATACATATACTGTGTACATAAACTTCATATGCTGCTTTGTCACTTTATTACAAATGTCAATGCCGGAACTTTCATTTTATTTTATAGATAATTAATAATAATAATGAATTCAATTTATAACGCACTTTTCATTACTGAAAATCTCAAAGTGCTACACATATATTGAATGCTACACACATTCATAAACCGGTGGCGGTAGACTACCATGCAAGGTGCTTTCCAGTCCTACCGATATACTTTTTACACTTTTATACTACTATGCAAAAAACTCAGGACAGTATTACACTTTTGTTATTTCATTTTATGCTTATGTTTATTAAATGTTTAGTGTTTTAGTGTTGGTGTAACTTTTCATACTTTCATACTACTACTATGCAAAAACTACTATGCAAAAACTCAGGACAGTATTACACTTTTATTATTTCATTTTATGCTTATGTTTATTAAATGTTTTAGTGTTTTAGTGTTTAAATGTTTACTGTTGCACCGAGGGACAGAGAGAAATGCAATTTCAATCCTGTGTATGTCCTGTACATATTGCAGTTTTGACAATAAAGTTGACTTTGACTTTGACTTTTTGATAAAAGTGCACAGGGGTTGAAAATGCTTTCAAGTAACAGCAAAATAAAATCTTTTTTGAGATAACTTGGTGACAACATTGCTATGGCATCATCACCTTATCTGTCAAATGCAAGCCAAATATTTACTCTTCTTTCATTTTAGTCTCCCACATCAGATTAAACAAACATCTCTGGCTATTTAAAAACTAAATGCATGTTCACCAGCTGCTCTAAAACAGTTTATCCTTATTTCATACCACTGAAAGGCAAATACACGTTTTTAATAGCGTGAATGTTTATGAAGCATTCACACCATTTTGATCCATTTTTGTTCTGTACGTATGTCAGCATCTTTCTTGTTCCCACAATTTTTGTGCCATTTCAACAAATCATAAATCAAAACGTTCAGGTGAGAAGGGTGCTATGATTTTTTTGTATTGGTGCAACTTTAGCCATTTGAAATATTTAGCCTTTTCTGCCACTTCTTTCATAATAGAAAAAAAATTGAGCTCATTTTACACATTTCAGATCTTCAGATCTGTTTACAACCTTTTATTCACATGTTGTTCTGGTTCAGCTTCTTTCAGCTTCCTTGTGCAAATTTGCACTTTTCAGCTAATTTCAGCTGTTTTTTCAGCGTTTTGTTCTCCTTTCTGATTCTTTCAACAACATTTTTGTGCTTATTCTAACTTCTTTCTGCTCAGCTTATTTATGCAATTTTCAGCCTTTTCTCCTATTTTAGCTAATATTTACACACAAACCAATACAGACATGTTCCTGCGTTTAGTTTTCTACAGCCACCTTATAATCTAGCTGTTTTTGCTACATTTTTTGCCATCTTATTTTAAACTTGTTAAAGAAAAAAAAGAAAGAAGAAAAAAAAAAGATATCTGTCGGTATGCCTTTTTTATAACAAGTTGTTGTCGCTGTTGTCCATTCTTGTCATCATTCTTTGTTGAAACCAGGTCTCTCTTGTAAATGAGTCCTCGAGGCTCAATGGGATTAACTGCCTGAATAAAAGCTGAATTAATTTAGCCGTTTTATGCAAATTTTTACATTTTCAGCTAATTCCACATTTTTTGCATTCTTTTCAGTTTTGTTTCAGCCTAATTCAGCAAAAATGTGCTCTCCACATCCTTGTAATAATTTAAGCTTCCTTCAGCTTTTTTAGCTACTTTTCAGCAGGTTTTTTTGTTGCCAATTTCAGCCTTTTTTAAGATGATTTCCACTTTGTGCTCATTTATGCTTCTTTCAACCTAATTGCACAAATATCAGAGTCAGAGAGTCTTTATTGTCATTTGCACCGCATGTGGTACATGTGATGAAAACGAGATTATGTACACAGGGTCCCAGTTACATCCAACAACAAATGCAAGAGAAAAACAGTAATAACATCTAGGATTAACTAAGAAAAACATCAACTAGTAATACACTAAGCCCTAATGTAATAGAAAAACATCATTATAAACAGCAGCACGAACACGAGTCTGTATGAGCAGATGGTCACAGATGAACACAGCAACAAGAAAACAGATCAGCATCAGCATGATGTGATATTTTGCAGTGTTTATTCGTGTTGATTATTTATTCATGAGTCTAACAGCCTCAGGGTAGAAGCTGTTCCTCAGTCTAGTGGTTCTACATTTGATGCTCCTCAACCTCCGTCCTGAGGGGAGTGGGGCAAAGAGTGAGTGTGCTGGGTGAGTGAGGTCTTTCATGATGCAGGTGGCTCTTTTCCTGCATCTGGAGGTGTAAATGTCTGTGATGGTGGGGAGACTGACTCCAACAGACTTCTGTGCAGCCTTCACCACTCTCTGTAGAGCTTTCCTCTCTGCAACTGTGCAGCCTCCATGCCACACGTTGATGCTGGAGCACAGGATGCTCTCCACTGCACACCTGTAGAAGGAGGTGAGGACTGGGCTGCTCAGACCAGCTCGTCTCAGCCGTCTGAGGAAGTAGAGTCTCTGATGACCTTTCTTGATCAGGCTGGTGGTGTTGTTGCTCCAGCTGAGGTTATCATTCAAGTGTACACCCAAGTATTTGTAGCTGGAGACCACTTCCACTGCAGATCCACTTATGTTCAGTGGGGTGTGGGTGTGTTTGTTCCTTCTGAAGTCCACAATCATCTCCTTTGTCTTCTTCACATTCATGTGAAGGTTATTCTCTTTGCACCAGCTCTCCAGGTGTTCCACCTCCTGTCTGTAGCTGGACTCATCATTGTTTGTGATGCATCCCACCACCGCTGTATCATCTGCAAACTTAACAATATGACAGCCTGGATGTGTGGCTGTACAATCATATGTGAGCAGAGTGAACAGAAGAGGGCTCAGCACACATCCTTGGGGAGAGCCAGTGCTGAGGGTTATGGTGGAGGAGGAGAAGTTGTGGATCTTCACGGACTGTGGTCTGTTTGTTAAGAAGTCTAGGACCCAGTTACAAAAAATATGTGCTTTCTTATGCTAATTTCATAACTCACAGTCCAAAAACATGCATGTTAGGCTGATTGGTAACTCTAAATTGACCCTGGGTGTGAGTGAAACAGGTCCCTCTTGTAAATGAGTCCCCGTGGCTCAACGAGGCCAGCCTTTATATAAATAAAGGTTGAATGAATGAATTTAAGCTAATTTCGTTCTACCTATTCAGCCAATTAGCATATTTAGCTAATTTTAGCCGTTTTCAGATAAATTCAAGTTTTCCGTGGTAATTTATGCTACTTAGCCCAATTAACGTATGTCTGCTCATTTCAGCTTGTTATGCTCCTTTCAAATTATTTCTACAAATTTCAGTTTATTCTAATTTTTCAACCACTATTTAGCTGTTTTATGCTAAATTGAGCTTTTTCAGCCAATTCCACATTTTTAGCTCATTTCAGCTCCTTCTACTTATTTCTGGTAGATTAAGCTTCATACTGCCTTTTCAGCTACATTTTTGTTTGCTAATTTCAGCTTTTTTTTTTACCTAATTCAGCCAGTATGTGTTCTGCTTTCTGCTGCTAACTTAGGCTTGCTCTTACATTTCAGCATGCTTTTAGCTAATTTCAGCTGTTTTAGCAAGTTTGTCAGCAATAAGCATTCACACTACATTTTCGCAAGTGTTCTATGATATTTCAGATCAACCCAAATGGTTAATGTTTTATCATATTTTAAATCAGGTTTGTTTTAGGATAGGCACACACTTTGTTTGGAAAAAGTTCACACATATCAGACTTAATTAAAAATAATGAATATTTATTAAAGAAGTCTTGTGACAGAAAAAAGGAAACAACAAAGACAAAACATACAGTTGTACATCTCTTCAGATATACAATAACGTACATCTCTTCAGATATACAATAAACGTACAAACAGTTTTCCTGCTAAGATCAAGTGTCGGTTTTAATCTCGCCATAGTACTAACAGCAACAAACAAACTTAGGCATTGATGTAACTCATTATTCCTCACCTTTTGACACAACTGGGAGGGCCTCACAGTTTGGCTCGGAATATACATCATGCAGCTCGACGTCTGATCAGGACTCGCAGCAGACCCTCAAAAACTCTAAGTGCGCTGTAACCGTTTTATACCTTGTGGGTGTGATGACTTCACTCAAAACTTGTTTTTCAGAGTAAAGTGGTGCTAGGCATCATTAAAAGAAAACATGTCTTATCTGAAGGGTTTGTTAGATCTGTTACCAAGGAGGCTACAAGGTCATGTGAACAAAACGAGCTTAGTTTTTTCACACAACTCTTGCGCCGGATCAAACCTAATTGCAAATAGTTTCTTGACACTAAACTAAAATGTTTTCTCTCATTAAGCATTAACTCTTAACATAAAAATTGATAAACATTTGGTCAGAAAAGCATTAATAAAACCTCTTAAAGGGGACCACATATAGGTCTTTAAATTTTTATGTTATGTCTGTGTGCTATCTTGACAATATTAATTCATTTTAATACACAAAATAATTCTTAGATAATTAATTATACCCTTTTTAATTCTGCCATTTTTAACTTTCGTTTTGAACGACCGGTTTCTGATACTGAGTTCTGAAGTCCACGCCCTTCAACGATCTGTTTACGCCCTCTGTAACAGCCAGTATCTGTAATGTGTTGTTGTTTTAAAATTAGCTCTTTTTTTATTACTCATTTGACTTACTGTTAGTGCTAGCTTAAGATAACTTACCGAAACCCGTCTGAGCGCGCCGCAATTTGCTGCTCCTTTTAGCATTAGACCACCCGAATCCGATGCTAATGTTAGCTTGTTCCTCTTCCGGTGTTCGCCAGCTCCGCTCGTTGCACGCGGCGATTTTGGGAGTTATCGCTGTTCCAGTCAAGACAACACAAAGTTCACCAAGTGTCTCCCGTAAATTAATCCGTAAGGAGAAGGTCCTCGCTGCTGCGAGGCTGCAGCGAGGCTGTACAGTTGAAGCTCCGCTCCATCGCGCCAGAAGCAGTGTCCCGTTGCCGCTGGTCCCTACGCCGGGGGTCCGCTCGTTTAATTTTTGCCGGCTGCGCGTTGGGAGCGATCGCAAATACACTAAAAATTGAACTAAAACATAAAAATAACAATTATACTTTATTTATAAAGCCATTTAAAAAAAACACAGCTGCAACAAAGTGCTGTACACATGAAATTAAGAACATATAAACAAAAGATGAGATGAAATCATGAAAAACAACAGTCATGTGTTTAATACAGAAGTGGGTTGAGCCTAACCAGGGGTTGCTAGGTGAGGGGCTGGACTCATGTTGGGGTGGGTTGTGGCAGATTGGCTGCGGTTTGTGACGTCACAAACCGCAGGAAGTGAGAAACGAACCGTTTTTATCACAGACAAATAAATCTACTTAGAGTAAATAAACCACTGGGTGCATTTCTTTGGCCTTAGGACTGTTTTTTTATGAAGTACATACCCGAAGTTGAGTAAAAAAAACATTAAAAAGTGAATTTTGCATGTGTGGTCCCCTTTAATTCAGCAGGAAATGCAATTAGGGGTGCACCAATAAATCGGCCCCGATTTCTTTAATGTTTGGGTGATCGGCGATCGGCCGATACTCGAGAAACAGATTTTAACCAATTTTTTGGTAGTTTTTGCAACAATTGTCTGAACTTCATTTATATTTCAGAGCACTACCTCATGGCCAGTTAAAACAAGTTTGTATCGTTTCTAGGAGATTGCTCAAGGTTATGCTTTTTAATAAAAATAATATTGGACAATTGAAGGTGTGTTGTGACTTTAACACCTGACAGTGTCGCTTATAAAACAAAATCGGTATCGGCAGGTCAGAATTTTTTAGAGATCGGTGATCGGCCAGAAAACTGCAATCGGTGCACCCCTAAATGCAATTCCTCCAGTTTGAAATGTATCAAGTTAAGCATTAAAGGTAATGTAAAAATCTGTCCACATAGGCTAGATAACTCTACCCAAAACCCCACATTTGAACATTATCTTTCCAAAGTAAGTGACCTGGTTCAAGGCCTCCAAAACAAACCCACTCACACGTTTGCACACATGCATCCAGTAAACACGCGATGACTCCAGGAGTGTATCCATGGCAGCCACAGAGCTCCTGGTGTTTCTGCTTCACTGAGTGGGCTGCCTGCCTGCCTGTCTGTCTTTCACCCTGGTTTTCCTTCTGTCTGGTAGGACCAGCGTGATTCACAGAGCAGGAAATCGAAACAGGAAGTTACAGCCATGCTCCCCGATCAAACACCCTGCAGTCACGAGGCTGAAGCATCTCTCTCTTTCTGCGACCCCCCTCATCTACCTCCCATAGCTTAAGTGTGTGGTAGTTTAAAGGGGAGATGGATGTCCACGTGGCTGCCATCAACATGCGTGGCGTCTATACATTATCACAGCTCTCTGTTGTGTTTACACCCAGTCTCCCTGATGCCGTCTCCTCCAGATGCAGAATGACTTTTGATGCGTCCCTGTGATAAAGTAGCTGGCTTTAAAGCACTCCTGGCATGCAGCATGCGCCGTGCTTCCACGCCAACGTAAATCTTTGTGAAGCTGGAGGAGAGTGCAGCTTTACTGAACTAAATCAAGTAATGAATGAATTTGGTTTGCGACACACAAATACAGGCCAAGCGGTTATGATTAGAAAACGAGGGCATTTGTTAGTCTGCAGACTGACTGTGGAGAGAGGGAAAACTGAGAATTAATGGAGTAATTAATTAAAAAAGATAAATTAAGAAAAGGTTTTCTAGTTATTTAGCATCAACTAGGCCTGTCACGATAACAAGTTTAGCTAATTGTCTCAGAAATTATTGCGATAAACGATAATATTGGTTGACATTTGACAATAATTAGTAATTGTAAAATGTAAAAAAGAAATTGTTATTTTTTTGTGTGTAGTACCTTTTTGATGGCAGTATTTTTTCATTCATTCATTCAACCTTTATTTATACAGGCTAGCCTCGTTGAGCCATGGGGACTATTTACAAGAGGGACCTGTTTCACTCACACCCAGGGTCAATTTAGAGTTACCAATCAGCCTAACATGCATGTTTTTGGACTGTGGGAGGAAACCGGAGCACCCGGAGAAAACCCACGCATGCACGGAGAGAACATGCAAACTCCACCCAGAAAGGCCCCCGGACCGGGATTTGAACCGGGGACCTGCTCGCTGAGAGGCAGCAGCTCTACCAGTTGTGCCACCGTGCTGCCAGTATAAGACTGTCTGAACTGAAGGATGGATAGTGAGGGAGCAAGCAACAAGTCTCTAAGAAAAATGGGAGGGAGGCCTCTTGATGTGACATGGGCCGTCTCTCGTTCCCGTTTTTTGGTTCTCAAAATGGCGGACGCTCGGTGTGGTTTGAGCATAGCATTTTTCACACAAAGCTTTTCTTATTTTTTATCAGTAAAAAAGTTCTCAGCTTCTTTTCACAGAAAAAAAAACTTTTTACACGAAGGCACGAGTTTCAAACATGAATTTTGGAGCTTTGACAAGACAGAGGTTTTATTTTGTTTTTTGTTAGCTTAGCTCGTAGCTTAGCTTCTCAGATTAGCTGCTTTTAACGATACAAAAACACAATTTTGGACAGTTGAAACAGATTTTAAAGGGAAAGGGAGTGGTCAGTGAAGAGAACCTGTGTTGAGCATCGTCATCTAGTGTCTCTAGCCTTGTCATCCAGTGTCTTCAGAGAGACACGAAGAAACGATAAAGCAGATAAATGAAAATGAAAATTTTCATCATGCGATTCATTGATTTATTGTTTATTGCGACAAGTAAATTTTTTTTGTGCTGTTCACAGATCATGTAAGTCAAAATAAAAAAAGGCCTAGACTATTTTAAATTCCAAAAGATTTGATTTTCTTAACTGTCATCTCCTCTAGGTGCAAAAATTAAGCCGAAAAACATAAAGATTGCAGTATTTTTTACTGATTAACAGCCTTTGCTGTGGTGTCTCTCATTGCAGTGCAAACATGAAACCATGCATGACCAGAGATGGTCCCCAACAGCTCTCCTGTAGAAATCTGAGTAATGATGGTTGAAATCAATCCCCAACTTCACCGAGCCCTTTCAGAAGAATTAAACTGTATATTTATGAGTTGTTGCTATAGATTTATGCTTTTACAAATCGATACTGTTGAGCCGGAGTGCAACAGGCAAAGGACAGGAGGCAGACTGCTCTGAGATGAGGATCAACATGTTGGTTGAGTTTTTTCATTGATTTTTAAAAACGGGAAAAAAAATGTCAAAGCATTCCTTGAAGGGATGCATGTCACCCATGCCAGTTTAACACTAAGCTCATTTTATCTTGAGAAATGAGCCATTTCGGTCAAACTTTGAAAATAATGTGAACTACAAACAATACAATGTCCTGATGCATGCTCAATAGTTAGTGCACTCACCACTCTTAGCAAGGACAAAAATTGAAAGTTATGCACCATAACTCATGTTCCCTGAAGGAAGGGAACGAGGTGCAACATATGCTATGGGAATTGCGCCCCCGCGCGATTACCTGAAGGAATACATTCACGCCTTTACGGCAAGGGCGTCAGCGTTGCGTCAGAGGCCCCGCCCTCTGGGTATTTAAGCCGCTGACGCCCATCCATCTTTCTCCAAAATGCACTTCACCGAGCTTTCAGCATTGAAAGGGCCAGATATGTTGCACCTCGTTCCCTTCCTTCAGGGAACATGAGTTATGGTGCATAACTTTCAGTTCCCTTTCAGTCATGTCTCTCGGTGCAACATATGCTATGGGAACGTAATTCATTCACGCCCTTGAAATGCTCAGTAAAATGCATGCTAGTGTGAACGTCTGCCCTTGACCAGCAGGCATCTCAAGGCTACTTTCTACTGTGTGTTAGAAAGAACAGCCTGAGTGACATCACACGCAGTAACATCCAAACTGTAATGCTTTGCAAAAGTGTTTATTGAGCTCCAGTTCGCCGTAGCACAAATGTCTGCAACTGGTACACCCTTGAACAGTGACCACGAAGTGGCCAAGCCCCGAGTAGAGTGAGCGTGCACTCCAGAGGGCACCTGTTGACCTTTGCTACTGTACGCCCTTTTAATGGCCTCAGTCACCCAATGTGAGAGGCGTTGTTTTGATAGGGCTTTTCCGGTAGCAGGTGCTGCAAAGCACATGAACAGTTGATTTGTTTTTCTCCATTCGGCCGTTCTCTGCATGTAAGTGCGTTAAGCTCTCACGGGGCAGAGGACCTTCAACTAGGGGTGGGCGATATATCGAATATACTCGATGTATCGCGATATTTTAAATGTACGATGGTTAAAAGGGCTATATCGTCTATATCGAGGATCCTCCTGCTGTCGTGCGGGCTCCCACTCGCCCCCCTCCTTCCTGCAGGCTGCAGGAGCCGCGCGCGAGACTTTCAGCACAACATGTAAACACGGCAGATATGAAGAGCGCTGCCAGCTGCTGAGGGGGAAAAACAATGTTCTTTCTGAGCTAGTTTGGATTAAATTGTCAGATGAGGGCATAAAAAATGTTTTTGTAGACGATGCTGAAAATAATCCCGAAGAAAGGTCGGAACTACGAATCTTTTTCACCATTTAAACAGCGGAGTGGAGCATGAACCGTGAAACGGCAGAACCGAGTGTTTTTCCAGCCTGCTGCTTCCTTAAAACAAACCACGGGTCTGAGCTCATTTAGTCATGCGTGCACCGCAGAGAGAGGTGGAGACATTATTAAATCAGCATTTTATCATTATCGCTAAAGATACGGTCCTTAGCGGCTAACAAGATGGCTAACGCGTTAGCCGTCTTCTTCCACAGCTGAGACTAACCGTGTCTTTAGCGATACAGCTGATTTAATAATGTCTCCACCTCTCTGTTCACGTTTCTGAGTGGAGGCTGTCGTGTTTTTACACAAGGATTCAATGCGACACTTTGTAGAGCAACTTCGAGAACGTCTTCGTGAACCCGGAAACAACCCCCTGACCCTTTCACAATAAAACCGGATACAGTACACAGAGGCTCACATTTACTGCAGTACTGTGATAAATCTGTTCTTGTTCAGAGGTTTTGCAGACATTGCCTGAACTTGGCACAGTTTGAAACTTGTGCACATTTTGTGGTTTGTTGTTAAAAATTACCAGCACATGCAAATAGTTTAGAGTTGTTACCTGTGACTGTTCTGGGTCAGTAAATTTTATGGCCACTGTTTACACTTTTGTTTTTGTATTTTAAAGGCCTTAAATGTTTTGATTTAACATTTTTTTAATGTTAAAAGCACAAGAGCACCTTTTTAAGTTTAAATTATTTATTCTTCCTTTTTGCTTGAAGTACTTTTTATTTATGTGTGCAATTGATGGTTAAAATAAAATATTTAAGTTTGTTCAAATTTAGTGTTGACATTTTTTTATCAATTTTGAATCATTTTTTCATTGATTTTGGAGATATCGCGATATATATCGTATATCGTGATATAGCCAAAAAAATATTGCAATATAATATTTTCCTCATATCACCCAGCCCTACCTTAAACCTTTCCTGTTCCTGAGTAAGGACATGAGCAAGTGGGAAGGAGGAGAGATCAAAGTCCAGACTCCTATGGTTTAAAGTCAAGACCTTGGGGATGTATGTGGGATTAGGCCTTAGGGTGACCTTTGACCCGTCAGGAGCGAATCTGGTACACATTGGATGTACAGACAATGCATGGAGGTCACCCACGCGTTTCGCCGAGCAAAGGGCCAAGAGTAGAGCGGTTTTATAAGATAATAAATCTATCTTAACCTCGCTCAGTGGCTCGAATGGAGGATCACAGAGAGCCCCAAGACCAGGCTAAGATCTAGGGCTGGACGATTAATCGCATTTGCGATAATCTCGCAATATGTTAAAACGCGATTCAGACTTCTGGTTTGAACGTCATCGTGATGGCCACGCAGTGAATGGGCTCCCGAGAGAACCTAAGAAATTAAAAACCCAACCCCAATAAAAACGACGAAAACACATCCATAAAGGTGAAGAAGAACTGGGGTGAGCGAAATACATCTAAACCGATGCTTGGTAGTGCCAAAAAGCGGACGTTTAAAACCGAGAAAATATTGCTAGCATCGCGGCTAATGCTAACCGCTAACTAGCTCTGCTAATAACTACGGCTGAACTTTTTGAACTGAGCTAAGCATGGCTGAGTGGGAGACGGTACTGCAGGAATTAAGAGGCTTCCGACAGGAAAATAATGCGCATTTGGGGGAAATTAAAGAAGAAATCCGAAAGATGAACGCCAGACTAGACGAGGCAGAGGGTCGGATTGAAAAAGCGGAGGAGAGGATCGTAGCTACGGAGGAGGCCGTCACTGAAATAATAAAGCTACAAATAAAACTTGAGGATAAACTAATGGGCCTAGAGAGCCGTACACGAAGAGAGACCATGCGTATTTATGGCGTACCCGAGGCGGCTGAAAGTGACTCGGAATCAATGTGTGACTTTGTGGAGAAGTTGCTCCGTGAGGGCTTGGCTCTGTCCCAAGACGAGCTTGACATAAACATTGAACGGGCGCACTGCTCTCTAGGCCCTCCACCTCCAAGCGATGCGCCACCACGTTCTATTATTGTGACATTCCTCAGTTTTAAAACCAAAGACCTCCTCCTCCGCAAGGCATGGCAGAAAAGAGGATTTACCTGGAACGGCAAGCAAGTGAATTTGGATCATGACTACCCCCCTCTGATTTTGAAAAAACGAAAAGAATATGCAGAAGTGCGCAGGATCCTGAAGGAGCAGCAGATCCCTTTTCAGACTCTCTTTCCAGCGGGTGAAATATGCAGATGAAACAAAGATTTACAACACGGTGGTGGAAGCTACTGAAGACATGTCCAGCAGAGGCTACGCTGTGCAGGTCGTTAAATCACCAGAAACGGCCCTGGAGCAGCTGCGACAGCTGTCCTGGAGCAGGGTGCGCCGGGGACCAAGGAGCAGAACGACAAGCAAGAAGCAGGACCAAGCAGCCGGCTACAAAGAAAAACTCAGAACTTTCAAGAGGACATCTCCCACACGCACAGAAAAATGAGGTTGATCCACTCTGTTATTAATAATTAAGACTTGCATTTGGTTTATGATGTACAATAGTAAATAAGTTAGGTTTCTCACGGTGCGTTCTACACTGAGGCCTTAGCCACTAAGGGCCCCCTTCATTGACCGATGAGGAAGCCGCCTTTGGGGGTGAAGCAGGGTCTACCCCAGAGACCCCCACCTTGGAAGTCAAGAGTTCTGGTTGAGTTTGTTTTGTTTTTGACTTTGTTTTTGATGTTGACTTTTTTATTTGTTCTATGTTCAGTGTTTTCAAGAGTGAGCGGGGAGCCCATTAAGGTACATGGTATAATCAAGAAATATAATTTAGATGAGTAGCAGGTTGATAAAATTGGTGTCAAATAATATTAATGGTTTACATAGTCCAGTAAAAAGGCAGAAAGCTTTATCTAAATTTAAAAGAGATAAAGTCCAAATTGTTCTATTGCAGGAAACGCATCTGAGTGATAAAGAGCATGCTAAATTGAACAGGATGGGTTTTAAACATGTGTTTTATTCTTCCCACAGTTCTGGGAGGCGGAGGGGAGTGGCGATTTTGCTATCCGGAACTCTTAACTATGAACATATATCAGAATACAAAGATAAAGAAGGTCGGTATATAATGATAACGGGTAAGATTGATGGTGCCATGACTACCCTCCTGAATGTATACATTCCACCTGGCAGCGATTGGTCACTGTATAAACAGATCCTCAAAATTGCAACAACAAGGAGTCAGGGAACTTTAATATGCAGCGGTGATTTTAATTTCTTATTAAACGCCAAATTAGACTCTAATGGGAAAGGTGATGTAAGAAATATTGGTAAGAGGATGGGACACATTATGGGTGATTTAGGATTAGTTGACGTATGGAGAGAACATCACCCAACTAATAGAGAATACACCTACTTCTCATACCCACATAACATATATTCTAGGTTAGATTACATTCTCACATTCAAGAATGATTTGTTTAAAATCAAAACATGTGAAATTGGTCCCTGTACAATTTCTGATCATAATCCAGTGTATGCTGACATTTGTCTGAACAGGAAAAATAGATCTACATTATGGAGGTTGAACACAAATATTTTAAACTACCCAAACATTAAAGAGAATTTAAAAAAAGAAATAGAGAATTATTTAGCTCAAAATGATAATGAAGAGGTGTCACCAGGAATATTATGGGATGCACTGAAGGCGGTGATTAGAGGGAAAATAATTAGTGTATCCTCCCACTTAAAACGAGAAAATATGCAAAAACGTAAAGACTTGGAAGATAAATTGTTAAAGCTACAACACCAACACTCCGTGACTATGAATGATGACATTAAATCTGATATGGTAAAATTTAAAAAAGAATTAGATGACCTAAACATGATTGATGTACAGAAAAGAATCATTTTAAACAAACAGCAGTACGGTGATGTAGGAGGAAAATCACTAAAACTTATTTCGTATAAACTCAGAATGCAACAAGCGGAGAGAACTATACACAAAATAAAAAATCCTTTAAATGGTCAAATAGAAACTGAAGAGGAGAAAATTCAGCAATGCTTTCAGAATTATTACAGAAAACTTTATTCCCAAACCCATGTAGATAATAATCAAGAAGTCAATACTTTTCTACCAACAGTGACAGAGGAACAAAATAAAATGTTAGTATCCACAATAACCATAGAAGAAATTCACTCAGCATCATTAAAAGACTAAAAGGAGGAAAAATGGCAGGGGCGGATGGATTTGGCCCAGAATGGTACAAAATAATGCAGGATCATTTGACTTCCACCTTGCTGAAAACATTTAATTGGGTAATGGAAGGAAAAACAGTACCTCCCTCTTGGAGGGAAGCAATAATTTCCATAATTCCGAAAGAAGGAAAAGATAAACTAGACTGTAATAATTACCGCCCAATCAGTGTATTAAATATTGATTATAAATTGTTCACCTCCATCATCTCAAAGAGACTTGAAACAATTTTACCAGGACTAATACATAATGATCAAACAGGTTTTATCAAACACCGTCAAACTCAGGACAACATTAGGAAAGTTTTGCATATAATGAGCCAGGTTCATAGACAAAAAATAGAGACTTTAATGTTAAGTTTAGATGCTGAAAAGGCATTTGATTCTGTGAGGTGGTCCTTTTTATATCAGGTACTTGAGAGATTTGGATTTGATAAATCTATAATAAATACTATTTCTGGGTTGTATAATAAACCAACAGCCAAAATCAAAATTAATGGAGACCTTACTGAATCATTCATTCTCGAACGAGGTACCCGACAAGGTTGCAACGTTTTGCCACTCCTATTTGCCTTGATTATAGAACCATTGAGCCAATGGATCAGACAGAGACAGGATATAACAGGAGTAAGGACAGAAGGCGGGGAGCAAAAATTGGCATTATTTGCTGATGACTTGTTACTTGTTATAACGCATCCTACGCAGGTTCTCCCCAAAATAATGAAAATCCTATCAGAATTTGGCTGTTTCTCAGGGTACAGGGTTAATGTGAACAAAACGCAGGTACTAACGCTGAATTATGATCCACCAGTTGAAATCAAGAATTGCTACAAATGGAAATGGGATGCAGATGGTGTAAGGTATCTGGGGGTGATGATACACCGTGACCCTACTAAAATGTTTGAGGCCAATTATGCCCCCCTGAATATAGACATAAAATCTGATATCCAAAGATGGAATGCCATACCCTTTTTTGACCTACACTCCAGGATTGAATCAGTTAAAATAAACATCCTTCCCCGACTGTTGTATCTATTTCAATCACTGCCAGTCCCCATACCCTCAAAACAATTTGTAGAATGGGATAGAATGCTGTCAAAATATATTTGGAAAGAGAAAAAAGCCAGAGTCAAATACAAAACTTTACAGTTAAAAAAAGAAAAAGGAGGTTGCGGGCTTCCTTGTTTGAGAGAATATTTTTGTGCAGCTCAGTTAAGACCTTTGATATGTTTGTGCTGTCCGGATTACACTGCAGGATGGAAAGATGTGGAAGGGGAAACAATCGAAACAATACCGATTAAAGCCATAATAGCCGACACAAAATTGAAAGGCAAAATCAATTTGGCAGATGAACCAATGTCGCAAGTAATGATATCTCTGCTTGGAACGAAGCAATTAGAATATGTGGATTAGAAAATGCCTCTAAAATTATGCGATGGTACGCCTACGATTCAGATTTCATTCCAAATCAACATGATGATAGATTTAAGAAGTGGATTTCAAAAGGCCTAACTAGTTATCATTCTTTTGTCCACAAGGGGGCGTTCCAAAGCTTTGAGACCTTGAAAAGAAAATACAATTTATGCACAGATGACTTTTTTAGATATCTACAGGTGAGAAATTATTTTAACCAAGACCTAAAAGTACATTTACAAAATTTGAGATTTGTGGAAACATTTATATTATTATCCAAATCAAAAACAGGCAAAACTATTTCCAGGTTATATAATGCCATACTGCAGTGTAAGAAGGACAGCACTGTCTATGTTAAAGTGAAGTGGGAAAAAGAAAGTAGCCTGATGATTCCAGAGGAAGATTGGGATCACATTTGTAAGATACCATGGACAACAACAAGATCAAAGGTTTGGCGTGAATTTTGTTGGAAAAACATTATAAGATTTTTCATAACCCCAGAGCAGAAACGATATCAAGGAAAAGGTAGTGCATGCTGGAGATGTGGCAAGGATGGTGCCAATCATTTCCATATTTTCTGGGACTGCCAAACCATTCAGCAATATTGGTCTCAAATCCATGAGCATTTACAGAACATTTTCACATTTGATTTTCCTTTAACCTTTGAATGCATATTTTTATGTAACATACTGGTCGACAAACTGAATTATAATGATCAAAAACTTCTGTACATTTTGCTGGCGGGGAGCAAAAAGGCCCTCACAAGAAAATGGCTTAAACAGGAACCCCCAACAACTGAAGACTGGATTAATGTAGTGAAAGAGATTTATGTATTGGAGAAACTGTCTTTTTCCATTAATGTGCAGAGGGACACATTCTACAAGATATGGTCAAAATGGACAGAATATGTCAAACCTGTTATGTCTGATTTTTTGTAAACCTTGCTGCCATTCAGATTGATATCTGGATTTGATATGCGATGTCAATGATTGGTTGATATTCAGGCTACCCCGCTACTCACATGTAAGTTCTGTTGGTTTTTGCTTAGATTTTTTATTGTTTTTAAAAAAAGTTTTTTTTTTTTTTAGCTGCCGTTTGGTTTGTTAAAAGAAAAAATGAGAAAACTGAGAATGTAAAATGAGAACGAAATCAATATAATTATGCCATTGTACTGTAATGTAACGGGCTTTCTCAATAAATAAATAAATAAATAAATAAATAAATAAAAAACGCGATTCACTAATCGCACGGGCTGCGATTTGACTGGTCACGTGACTTGGGAGTGAGCCGAGCGGAGCAAAACCGAGCAGGTGACTTGGGAGTGAGCCGAGCGGAGCGGAGCAAAACCGAGCAGGCAGGGAGGGGGACACCACGCGCTCTAACACAATGGCTTCAGGCTCGACAAAAGTCATAAAAGTTAAAAATTCAGGTAAGTTAGTCCATGTAAACGTGTATCTGATGAGACAGCGGGAGAGAAACAGAGCGTGAGCTGGTCATGTGACCGGGCCTGTTGTTGACGCTGCCCTGTTAGCAGCTAACCCAGCAAGCTAACGTTCTGCGTGAAAAAGCGCATTCATTATCTGATTTAAAAAAAACAGTTTTGTCGTTAGTGATATGAATTAATACAGAACCACACGTTTTGCGCAAGCTGTTTTTTTTTTTAACTAGCGGTGTTTAATGTTGTTATCTTAGCTTTAGCATAGCTATTTAGATGAGGTGATGCATTTTCTCATTACGTGTACCTATTACCAAACCTGGTCGTGATGTCACAACTATTATACTATCCTTTTTATTGTCTGTTTTAAATAAAATGTTAATTATTATGTTCAGTAATGTGAAGCTATTTAGTCATCACGTTTTGCATTCACTTAACGTTGACAAACTGGGAAAAGCTAAAACCTGTACATTGTTTTTAACTAACAACGTGAGAAGATTTTTCTGGTCCTCAATTTTTGCACGAGTGAGAGGTGAGGATGTGAATGTGTGTATTTATTTATTTTATTTTGTATTACAGGACATGACAGTGTCTCTCCCACAGTTGAAAGAAGAAGGCAGCAATGACTGAAGAGGGAGCTCAAACTTTCTGAACACAGCCTCATCACTGAATGTCCAACAAGATGGGGATCCAAAGAAATGAAGTGTTAGAGCAGCTCTAAGCGATTTCTCAGGTGCTGTCAGGTGACTGTTATGCATGCTCCCTGGCAGGATATTGAGGTGTTGGAGTCTGTTCACAAGGGTCTGCATCCTGCCGTTACTGACTGACTGACTACATTATTGTTCCAAGAGTTTTTTATTTTTAACTTTACATCTAAAACATTTAATAAGAACAGATACTAGTTTATTTTGTGTTCACTGAGTTTTATTCCCGGAACGAGTTGGTTAAAGCAGATTTTCTTTGTTTTTTGCACTTTATTTTTTATGATGTTATTGGCTGGAAAGCAGTAAGTTAAATTTTTTTATATCTAATTTTTTATATTTATTTATTAACTGTCATGTGAAGTTCAGACAGTAGTTAGGAAGTTCACTTAACTTGTATACTATTGTGTTTATGAAACAAGAAAAAATAGAAATGGTGAAAAGAAAAGTCATACATTTGCTTGCTTTATTTAATCTCTGCTTTAAATAAATCTGACATTGTTTATTATAAAACAGATTGATTTATTGCTTCTGTTTGTTGAAAAATACTTGAGAAAGTATTTTAAAAATAATTGCATTTTAAATCACAATCGCAATTTATAGAAAAAAAATCGCAATTAGATTATTTTCTAAAATCGTTCAGCCCTACTAAGATCCCAACCAGGGGTCAGGATCCTGCTGGGTGGTTTCATTCTTAGCACGCCCTTCATAAATCTTATTATTATTGGATGCGCGCCAGGTGTCCTGTGTCCCCAGCCTTCGTGACAGGCTGAAATTGCTGATAGGAAAACTTTAATTGTTGAGAAAGAACGACCTTTTTCCAGTAAGTCCTGAAGGAAAGTCAGGAGCTGAGCCAGGTCGCATGAGTAAGAAATAATATTTCTTTCTGTGTACCAAGCTTCAAAAATACGCCATTTCTGTGCGTAGAGAGACTGTGTTGACACAACACGGGCATTTTGGATGGTTTTTACCACATTTTCCGGCAGGCCTGATGCCATCAGCTTGTTCTTTTCTGCCAACAAGCTGAAATTTATAAAAGCTTCCAGCCTAAGCGGCGAGACTGCTCCTTCTGGTGACATAGTTTGACCCTGAAGAAGAGCAGTTTGTTTATCCAGTTCCCCTCCAAGGGCCCTGGATGCTATGATCCCTTGGGGGTCAACCAAGTAAGGAGAAGGCCTTTTTGCTGATGTGCTGCCACGTTGCTCTGATCGAGAGTGATCGAGGGCAGATGCAACCTGTCGTCCTTATTAAACAGAAGTGGAACAGAATGTCTGTTTTTTCTCTCCTTGTTTGAGGTCATGGGACTGAGAAGCTGCGAGTTTTGTAAATGAACAGATCTCCTGACCCCAATTTGTTTCCTGGATGGGTATAGTTTACTAGTCCTCGGCCTTAACAGAGCGTTGGAGCCAGACAAACCGCCCGGGGTCTGTGTTTCACCCATTGGGAGGATATTGTTTAAGAGCAGAGCTGAACCAGCACAGTGAGAAAGGTCACATGCTGCTGGATCACTGCTTGGACATTGCGTGTCGCCCATTAATAATAAGGGGACAGCTGCAACGTGAGAACGTGGAGATGATTCTTTGTGCTTGGCAGACTTTAAATTGTTTGGTGACAGAAGCCTAGTTCCCTTCGAATAACAGGAAGAGGAATCTGATTCAGCCCTGATTTGTTTACACACACAGCAGTTTGATCACAATTGCCTTTGTGAACGTGTGAAGCTTGTGGTTGCCTGTGGGCTTCTGCCATGGCCCCCCCGTCGTTAGATTCTGCCGGTGCGCACCCCTGAGGCGCGGACATGTCACGTGTTTGCTTGGTTAGTGTATTGTCCGCCCCGTCGTTCACAATGGAGCGGGGGCTGGAACATGTGACCCCCATCACCTGTCTCCATGAGGGGTGGGGGGCCTGCTTGCAGACGCCTCTGTGCCTGTCCACTACAGACAGAGCAGTTGCACCCTGCTGGGGCTCATTGATTAGGCTAACACCCCGTGAGCCGTGAGGGAGGGTGGGAGGGGACGGCTCCCTCCCTTTATGATGGCTGGCAGGCCAGAGGGACCCGTTCTGCTGAAGTTATTTGTGTTTGTTGTTGTTGTTATTTTTTTGAGAGTCAATAAAACAGAAAGGGGCTGTTTTTTTTAGCTTTATTCATGCTTATGTGTAACGACATATATGACTTTATGTCACTCACAGCAGGAAAAACATGATTTGTGCATGCAACAGAGTTACCAGCTTTTTGTACCGTGCTATAAATAAAGTCTGGACATGAAGAGATCATTTCCCGTACCGCGTGGGCGGGTGATCGTGTAAAGTCAAGACGTGAACCTGGTTCATCAGGCACGCTTTTGTCTGGTGTCCCGGTTCGCCGAGGAGGCCATGTGAAGAGCATCTCAGCGTGACCACAGCAGAAGTGAGAGGTAGTCTCAGAAGGATCAACCCTCATAAAGCAACTGGACTGGACAACATCCCCGGGAAAGTTCTGAAGGAATGTGCGGATCAGCTCTGTGAGGTGCTGGCTGACATCTTCAACACCTCACTTGCCCTGGAGACCGTTTCCACCTGCCTGAAGACCGCCACCATCATCCCAGTCCCAAAAATCTCCACAGTGACTGGTCTGAATGACTATCGGCCGGTGGCCCTCACCCCGATAGTCGCAAAATGCTTTGAGAAATTGGTCATGACCCACATCAAGACAACCGTCAACATCAACGAGGACCCTCATTAGTATGCGTACCGTGAGAACCAATCAACAGAGGACGCCATCTCTTCTGTGGCTAGCTCGCTACGAGTTAGCAGGGGTAGCGGTTGCGGCGCAGTTAGCGCCGTCGAGGGAAGCAGTCTGTGGAGAGAGGAGAAGAAAATACTTCGGGGTTAAGAGAAAATGTGCCGGACTAGCTTTCGCTAGTCCAACAGTACGCAGGAATAATTCTCCGTACGCTCTGTGTAGGGAGCAAGCTCACCTCTGGTTGAGCGATGAAGCAACAGAGAAGTCCCGCGAAGAGAGGTTCAGGTTTAAGTGAGGTGAAGGGCAAAAAAGAGAAAGATGGATGGGCGTCAGCGGCTTAAATACCCAGAGGGCGGGGCCTCTGACATAACGCTGACGCCCTTGCCGTAAAGGCGTGAATGTATTCCTTCAGGTAATCGCGAGGGGGCGCAATTCCCATAGCATATGTTGCACCGAGAGAACATGACTGAAAGTGAACATCATAATTCTCCCAGCAGACAAAGGAAGGTGCACAGTGATTTTGAACCAGAAAGACAATCATTAGAAAGTTATGACACTCCTTAGTGACTTAACCACTTATGAACCGCTGAAAAGAGATCCAGGAAGTGGTTACAAGAAGAAGTTGATAGATTGCCTGAAACATTTGGAGCAGGACAAGTATACGTATTGACCGTTTTCTGTACCACAGACTGTACCCAGAGGAGGCCATGCCTAGTCTAATAATAATAATAATTAATTCAATTTATAACGCACTTTTCATTACTGAAAATCTCAAAGTGCTACACATATATTGAATGCTACACACATTCATAAACCGGTGGCGGCAGACTACCATGCAAGGTGCTTTCCAGTCCTACCGGGAGCAACTCAGGGTTAAGTGTCTTGCCCAAGGACACAATGACACATGGTGCGGGTCCCGGGAGTCGAACCGCCAACTTTCCGATCGGGAGACGACTGCCTTTACCACTACACCACGGCCGCCCTAGTCTGTATGGTTTACCTAAAATTCACAAACAAGTCAGAGTCAGTCAGAGTCAGAGAGTCTTTATTGTCATTTGCACCGCATGTGGTACATGTGATGAAAACGAGATTATGTACACGGGGTCCCAGTTACATCCAACAACAAATGCAAGAGAAAAACAGTAATAACATCTAGAATTAACTAAGAAAAACATCAACTAGTAATACACTAAGCCCTAATATAGTGGAAAAACATCATTATAAACAGCAGCACGAACATGAGTCTGTATGAGCAGATGGTCACAGATGAACACAGCAACAAGAAAACAGATCAGCATCAGCATGATGTGATATTTTGCAGTGTTTATTTTTATTTTATTTTTATTTATTCATGAGTCTAACAGCCTCAGGGTAGAAGCTGTTCCTCAGTCTAGTGGTTCTACATTTGATGCTCCTCAACCTCCGTCCTGAGGGGAGTGGGGCAAAGAGTGAGTGTGCTGGGTGAGTGAGGTCTTTCATGATGCAGGTGGCTCTTTTCCTGCATCTGGAGGTGTAAATGTCTGTGATGGTGGGGAGACTGACTCCGACAGACCTCTGTGCAGCCTTCACCACTCTCTGTAGAGCTTTCCTCTCTTCAACTGTGCAGCCTCCATGCCACACGTTGATGCTGGAGCACAGGACGCTCTCCACTGCACACCTGTAGAACGAGGTGAGAACTGGGCTGCTCAGACCAGCACGTCTCAGCCGTCTGAGGAAGTAGAGTCTCTGATGACCTTTCTTGATCAGGCTGGTGGTGTTGTTGCTCCAGCTGAGGTTATCATTCATGTGTACACCCAAGTATTTGTAGCTGGAGACCACTTCCACTGCAGATCCACCTATTTTCAGTGGGGCGTGGGTGTGTTTGTTCCTTCTGAAGTCCACAATCATCTCCTTTGTCTTCTTCACATTCATGTGAAGATTATTCTCTTTGCACCAGCTCTCCAGGTGTTCCACCTCCTGTCTGTAGCTGGACTCATCATTGTTTGTGATGCATCCCACCACCGCTGTATCATCTGCAAACTTAACAATATGACAGCCTGGATGTGTGGCTGTACAATCATATGTGAGCAGAGTGAACAGAAGGGGGCTCAGCACACATCCTTGAGGAGAGCCAGTGCTGAGGGTTATGGTGGAGGAGGAGAAGTTGTGGATCTTCACGGACTGTGGTCTGTCTGTTAAGAAGTCTAGTACCCAGTTACAAATGGAGGGGCTTAGTCCAAGTGTAGATAGTTTGTCTATCAGAGTTTGGGGGATCATGGTGTTGAAGGCAGATGTGAAGTCCACGAAGAGCAGACGCACGTATGAGTCCTTCTGATCCAGGTGGGTGAGAGCAGTGTGGACCACGGAAGAAATGGCGTCCTCTGTTGATCGGTTCTCGCGGTATGCATATTGATGAGGGTCCTCGTTGATGTTGACGGTTGCCTTGATGTGGGACATGACCAGTTTCTCAAAACATTTAGCGACTATCGGGGTGAGGGCCACTGGTCTATAGTCATTCAGACCAGTCACTGTGGAGCTCTTTGGGACTGGGATGATGGTCGCGGTCTTCAGGCAGGTGGGAACTGACTCCAGTGCAAGTGAGGTGGTGAAGATGTCAGCCAGCACCTCACAGAGCTGGTCCGCACATTCCTTCAGAACTTTCCCTGGGATGTTGTCTGGTCCGGTTGCTTTATGAGGATTAATCCTTCTGAGACTGCCTCTCACTTCTGCTGCGGTCACTCTGAGATGCTCTTCATCTGGTGATGAGGTGAGTCTGGTGCTAGCTGGTCTGTTTGGATCATCAAAACGTGCATAAAACTTATTGAGGGCATCAGGCAGAGATGGGTCCCTGGGGCATTGTTTGTTCTTGCCTTTGTAATCTGTTATGCATTTAATACCCTTCCACATGCTCCGTGGGTCTTGTGAGGTGAACTGTCCCTCGATCCTCTGTGCATACATGGCCTTGGCCTTCTTAATGCCTTCCTCCAGTTCTTTCCTGCTCTTTCTCAGCTCCTCTGTATCTCCTCTGTAAGGAGTACCTTTATGGACTTTGTGGATAAGGCGAGGGATGTCATCATGGAGACTGATGAAACAATGGTCTCTTTTGATGTCACATCACTCTTTACGTGCATTCCTGTTGATGAGGCAGTAGAGGTGGTCTGTTTAAGGTTAAAATCAGACACCACTCTGAACAGCAGGACCACGCTTTCCACAGAGCAACTGTGTCAACTCTTGAAACTGTGCCTGCAGTCAACCTACTTCACATATGGGGAGCAATATTATAGGCAGAAACATGGGTGTGCTATGGGGTCTCCAGTTTCTCCTATTGTTGCCAACCTGTACATGGAGGAGGTAGAAAAGAGAGCCTTGACGTCCTTTTTAGGGATACCACCAAGTCATTGGTTCATGTTGAAACCTGGGTTAAAATTACATCTCAGGAAGTCCAACATTTCACTGATTTTCATTTCACATCAACTCTGGGGCTAAATATATAAAGTTCACACAAGAAGGTGTAAAAGATGGCAGGCTGGCTTTCTTGGATTGTGAGGTCTCAGTTTCTGATGGAGGACATTTGCAAACTGAGGTGTACTGCAAACCCACCCACACAGACCAGTATTTGCAGTTTGACTCCCATCACCCTCTGGAGCACAAGTTAGGAGTCATCAGGACTCTGTACCACAGAGCAGACAGCGTCCCCACTAACTCAGGAGCCAGACAGAAGGAGAAATCCCACACAAGACAGGCTCTAGAGAAATGTGGATATCCTAACTGGGCCTTCCTGAAAGCAGAGAAGAAACCCAAACAGGACTCCAGCCAGCCATCAGGTGAAAAGAAGGAACCCAGACCCAGACCAGTGGTCATTCCGTATGTTGCAGGAGTTTCAGAGAAACTGAGACGTTTATTTTCTAAACACAACGTCCCAGTGGCTTTTAAACCCCAAAATACATTACGACAAAGACTGGTTCATCCCAAAGATCCAGTCGTTGTTCAGTGTCAGGAGGGCTGTGACAGTCTTACATCGGGGAAACTAAGCAGGCACTGGCCAAAAGGATGGCCCAGCACAGAAGGTCAACATCATCAGGCCAGGACTCTGCGGTCTACACTCATCTCCAGGCCAGCGGTCACTCTTTCAGGGATGAAGATGTTCACATCCTTGATAGAGAGGAACGATGGTTTGAGAGAGGAGTAAAGGAGGCCATCTTTGTGAAAAGAAACTGTCCATCATTAAACAGAGGTGGAGGCCTCCGTGTTCAACTGTCCCCCTCTTACAATGCTGTTATTGCTAGTATCACTCAGCCCCTTGTGAATAGCAAACAAACCATCAGGGTGCTAACGATCCATCGTTAGGCTGATGGTCCTCCTTAATCATGTGAGCAGCTAGTTTTGGATGTCAACAGCAAACTGGTTGATCCACCATAGCCCTTTCATAAGTCAAATCCGCGCAATTGCCGCACAGACCAGTCCGGCTTTAATCCTCTCCGGGTCATTCATAAGACCACAGTTGAAGGTGGACAGGTCCCGCTCACATAAATATGTTCATAAATGAACCCGTAGCGCGGATCCAAAAGAGGCGTGAAGCAGAACTCAGCTGAGCTGAACTGGACCGCAACGTATTTATTGTGGGGCAGACGTCAGACGTTTACAAGTTGTTGTTTCGTGTCATTTTTAATATTTCCTCAGTAATAAATCTACAGCTGCACTGTCTCCCTCCAGCGTGCGCACACACACAGCACATAGATCCTCCGCTGCTCAGAGAGAGAGAGAGGAAAAAAGAGCGAAACTAACTTTTACAAGTTGCTGTTTCGTGTCATTTTTAATATTCCCTTGTTAATAAATCTGCTTGTTGATTAATCCTGCGGTCGCTCACTGATATCATCATATTCTGAGCGCGGATCCGCGGGTTGCATTCACAAGTGGGTCTGCCCGGTTCGGGTCCGGATCTGATACTACCTCTGCTCGCGGATCAACGCATCAGAGGCGAGTAAAATTTACTCGCCTATCCGCCTTTGTGTTTTTTCTGAATGCTCGTTGGAGGACTGAAAATGCATCAGGCCCGGACTGAGCTGTCTTATGAAAGGGGCTTATGAGAAGGTGCCATTTATAAGACTGAGCTGAATACAGCACCTCAGACTGAGGAAGTCTTCCGGAGGAAAGACGAAACATTTCTACAATTTTTTGTTCGTTTTGTTTTTTGAATGTCCAGAGGACCAGAATTAACTTTTTTAGAAGTAATACAGTGATTTATTTGTTGTGAACAACTCATACTTTCCCTTTTTATTTATTTATTAGAATCTGTAAAACTGGCTCAGTTATAGGCATTGATGAGTTGGCAAGTACTGACTAGCTGCAGTGACAATTTTGAGTTAGTCTCCAAAAGTTAATCAGTTGTAGAGGTCCATCCAATGATTAATCTCTGAAGAACAACAACAACAACAACAACAACAACAACAACAACAACAACAACAACAACAACAACAACAACAACAACAACAACAACAACAACAACAACAACAACAACAACAACAACAATTGTGATTCACAATACAGCATATTTTACCAACAGAAGGGTTGTCTCCAAATTAATTTAAAAAAAATCAGTGTTAGGCAGTTTCACAGATGAGATTAAATTTGATGTATTAGCTGGGACACATTTTAAGTTCCAACTTATTTAACTTAATTTTAAGAAAGGACTGTTTAGATTGCTAGATTTGATGTTTTTAAGTAGACTATGAGCAGAAGCAAAGTGCAATGCTAAACTTGTACTTTAAATAAAGTACATTAAATGTAAATATGCTGATTCAAGAAAAGCAACGTTTATCAAGTGGAGGGGAATAAGTTACAAAGTAGCTCAACACACACAGTGTTGAAAATAGACATTAAATATGTTAAAACCAAATCCTAATAAAACGAACTAAAAGCATATTCAAGCAAATTATTTTATTGTTTTAATACCTATAGCTTTTCAAACTATCCCGAATTTCTTTTGTCACGTTGCTTTCAGGATCTGATTGTTACAAAACCGAAAAAAATAAGTTAGAATACAGTACTGTACAAGCAGACGCGGACTAAGCATGTTAGCGAACGTAGGCAACCGCATGGGCCCCCCCAACCAGTAATGGCTCCCCCTGCTGGTTGCCCTAACATTGTCCCTGTATTATTAATGTATGTTTGAAATAAAATAATTACAATTAAAACAAACAATGCACGTTCTGCACATGGACTGACTGAGGAGGTTTACGGAGTATTTTCTACATAAATTCTGGGTAAAGCAACCCACATTGACAGTAAAGTGTACCGGTAAATACCTTAGACAAAATGTATTATGTTTTTTCCTTAAAATCAAAAAATAAATAAAATCAAAATAAATAAATAAAAGGAACAATAAAGGAGCGGAACACCCTCAACATTTCAGGGAAAAAAGCATAAAACAGAAATAAGGAACCTAGCTGAGAGCACAAGTAGAGTAAAGGTAGAACATTTTAGGGATACACGATATTGGATTTTTGGCCGATATCCGATATGTTAAAACTTAATTGGATAATAACCGATACCAATACAGATATTTTTTCCTAGACCTACTTACAGAGATAGCTTTCACTGCTGTGAAATTATACTTGACAGTTTCTTAAATTAAAAATTACCTTAAAACAGAAGCCCAGTACAGTACATGGTTATACAATCTTAATGAGCAACTTAAATCTCCTGTCACTGGGTTGTCATACAAATATTTTTGATGAAATGTCCGATGTTTGATATTTAACTTTATCACTAATTTCGGACAATGTCAATATCATACCGATAATATTGTGCATCCCCATGGGTAAATGAGGGCACAGATTGTAGTGTAAAGCACTTTGAGTATCTCGATAAGATAGAAAGGTGTTATACAAGTACAATCCATTTAAGGCCCCCCTCATAGCTCTGCGTTCGGCCGTACGCCGTACGTACGCAGAAGCACAAGCATACCATGTACGCGCAAAGCTCAAATTTTACGACCGCGTACGCGAGGCGCGTTGTCTCACAATAAACTGCCCGGCGCCAGACTGTTTTGTATGTGACACAAATGTATTAAATTCCTCTTCTTCATCCCTGATCTGGCCTTTTCTTTAGTTTTTTTGCCAAAAGTCAAGTGATCGCTTCCTCCTCCGCTGACTCCATGACTGAAATGATGAGGAAATGAATGAATTTGTCGCGAGCGAATTAAACTCGTGTCCAACGTGGCTGCGCGAGGTTCTGCAAATTTCCTGGTGGGCTGTGGGCTGCAGGACCAGCGCTCCCTGTTTTTTTTTTTTTTTTAGAACTTTTTAATAAGATATAACACCGCTGCGGCTGAAGCTGTGTGAAGCTGCCGGCTCGCCTTTTTTTTCTCCCCCGACCTGTCAATCAATTCAGTAGGCGTGTCAGCAAATGACCAATCAGCGAACGCTCTGCGCTGTGAATTTGGAGCGAAAACGCGAGAACGAACGCAGAGCTGTGCGGGCGAACGCGCACGCACAGAACGCGCGCGTAGTACGGCGTACGGCCGAACGCAGAGCTATGGGGGGG